>JAULCC010607239.1:0-10391 GCA_032358795.1 Nuttallia obscurata
GGTCTGCACTTAATTAGCAATATCTGCATGAAGATGTTGCTTCAATATCATTGACAGGTCAGCTTCAAAACCTCAGTGCCTCATTTTAAAACTTTGCTATAAGATTAGAAACAGGCATACATTTGCATTGAAACCAAAAAGTGTACATCAATTGCAGTTACATTACAAATTATGTTGGCAATACATTGATATGTAAGATTTTATTATTGTTCAATATGTATCAGTACAAAGATCAAATCATTATTTTAAACGTTTTTTTTTCATTTCCATTTTTCTTAAGCAATCATCAAAATAAAATGCAAATATTACAATGCTATGTCACTATATGTACATGTTTTATAAGCAGGCATTATTTTATAAGACCAAAATATTCCTTTGGAACAAGACAGTTTACTTTAGTCTTATATATTTTCCTTCTTTATGTTTGTAAGGTATTTTTGTTTTTTTGTTTTTTGTAATGAAAATAAATGTTGATATAAATTATCCTATATTCCTTATTTATTTGTTATTTTCCCTGACATCTGCAATAACATGCAGCATGAATAGAGGAGGCATTTGTCCCTAGATCAAGAGTTGGAGACCTTCGATTACCTTTGAATTATTATAATTGATTTTTAGTAATCTTTCAGAAGTATAAAAACTATGAATCATGATTGACATCTGAATCAACAAAACTTTAAATTAGAAAATTGTTAAAAAAAATTAAACATAAATGAAAAGAAAATTTTTAAAATTTGAGATTAAGCTGAAAACAATGCATGAAAAACAGATCAACTTATGTTCAAGAACTGTTGATGAACTACTTAAATGACATGATTTCTCTTGAACAGCTAGTACATGAATATACATAAACATTTAACTAGTTCAAGAACAGATTCTCAACAGGGTGAGGCTAGAGGAAAGCAAATTCAAAATCTGCTGAACCTCCACAAATAACTAACTTTATAGTCACATTATTTTTGGAAGAAAAAACTGTGCAAGAAAACATTATACTTTCCTATGGTATTAAGTCTTATAAGAAAAGTTTAGTGACATTTACTATGATCCAGATTAGATGCATGTGCACATTCTGTATTTGTGTAAAACTTTAAGTTGCCAAATATTCATATCTGTCACTTTGCATTATGAATATTCATTAGCATTACAGTTATTTAGATATACATGAATCTCATAAGTTGTATTTGTAAAAGCCAACTAAACAGAGCATATTCTGATATATCAAAGGTCATATCGTCTAGGTCTACTTTGTCAGCAAATTCATCTCAATTCATCAATATCAGAATAAAGGTTCAATCTTGAAAAATAAATACAATATTGTGATATGTTGACTGTTTCCCAGATTCTGAAGAATCAACTCTCATGGATTAGGACGAGAGAAATTCATCAACACATTTATTTGGAGCCAGAACTGAGCCAATGCTCTGTTTATGATAACATTTTTCTCAACATTTATTTCCTAAAGACAACAAAACTATTGTCTAGAGGATTATACATCTTTGAAATCCATGGTCATTAACAACCGATATTTCATCAAGCATTGAATGAACAAACAAAAAATCAATTGTTGAATTATTTCCATTGTAGCCGATTTTCTGTACTTGCAATAATAGTTCCCTTATTGCAGTGAATGGCTTATATCCAATAATCACAGACCTTAATGGCTGCTCTGCTGCAGAGGGCATTTGTACTTCTATTTCTATTGCAGTCCTTTTACTCCATGATATCTTGGTAACAATGGCCAAATGTTAATACTCCAGTGCTATTATAGAAATGTGGTTCATACTGGTCACTGGGGAAAGAGATCATTACGATTAAGTACCTGCTGCAGAAGACACAAATGCCTCTACTCAGTTATAAAGCCATAGGTTTTGGATAGTACTGCATTTGCAAAATAATCTGGATTTTAATTTGACTGTCTGTGTTTCGATGCTAAAATGTTCTATAACTTTGTTTGTTTATAAGTCTAAGGACAAAGGAATATAGACAAGGCATTTTATGGCATTCATCTGTCCAACTATTCAATTTAGTTGAATAGTCCTAAAATATTCAGACACCTTTTTATGGTAAAACAACAACCTAAGATCTAAGTGATGCATGCAGTTGTTGATGGAGGCTAATGTAGTGAATACAGTCTCTGTTGTCATTCTGCATCCTGCTGTAAAACAAGCTACTTTTTGTTGCGGAATAATCTTGTTGGTAACAAGTGGTAAAGAAACGTGTGTGAGTTAAGTAAACTTTACATTTCTGAAATCCTATATAGTAAATTCACACTGTAGCCACTGTTTAAACCTAGCTCTGATTGAGACCTTACAAAAACCATGCCGATCACCCTAATAACCCTAGATTTAAAAATATTATCAAATCCAGGCCTAATTTCATCACCAGCAGCATGGCAAATAAAAGACTACATCATGACTGTACTGCAATGCCTCTAAGTCAAAGTGATGCTGACTCCCTGCCACTATGGTTACAACCAGATCAATGTCAACCATGCGGCTGATTCTACTACAGTGCAGTTATGACATACAGAACAGTTCTACATTGTGACACAGACATAGAAGACTGTAGGAAGATGTCCAAACACTGGTGCTGAACATATTATGTTTCTTATATGCTTCTAGTACAAATTGTGGAGATGTCTATATAAAGCCAGGGTGTTCAAGAATTTAGTTCTTTCCCAATTTTGAGGATGAACAGACTTGGTGCTGATTTGCTAGTTGAAATCCGGGTGGAAGAGATAACGCAGAGAAGGAGGAGCTAGGTAAAGACATGGCTGGCTTCAGACAGGAGGCTCCAAAAGGAGCATTATTACAGACTGCTGAGAGAACTCAGAATGGAAGACATTACCTCTTTTTTCAACTTCCTGGGGATACAACCACAGAAGTTCGATGAGCTGCTCTATAGAGTTGGCCTCTGGATCCAGAAGAAATTTTTAGATACAGGCTGGAGAAAAACTCTAGAACCAGGCATAAAGCTGGTCATCACCATCAGACAACTAGCATCAGGTGACAAGAACCCCAGCCTCATGTATAACTTCAAAAAATACCAGAACCATAGACATACCAGAGGTTTGCCAGGCCATTATTGAGGAATATAAAGAATGAGGTGATCAGGAGTTCAGCTACTCCAGATTAATGGAGCAAAGAGGAATTCATGAACAGATGGAATGTGCCACATGTGTGTGGTGCCCTGGCTGGCAACCACATGGCCATCAAATATCCTCTGACCAGCGGCTCTTGGTATCATAATTACAATGGCTTCTTCTCTGTGGTGCTGCTAGACCTGGCTGATGCTGATTACCAGTTTCTCTGGATCGACTATGTGGAACCATGGTTAAAGCCTAGATGCTGATGGAACTGCGCTTTTTAAGTTCACCTTAGCCAGAGGCTGATGGTGGGCTAATGTGATCAGTCTATGTCCATTGTCAGTCTGTCTGTCCATCAACATTTGCTTCAAATGACATCTCCTCACCTGTTGTGCTAGCTTTAGTAAAACTTTACAGGTATGCTCCTTGGGTGGTCCCCTTTCAAAGTTGTTCAATACCAGAACTCTGGTTGCCATGGCTAAAGGAACAAAAGGGCCAAGATGGCCCTGAATTGATCCCCTGAGAGATAGTATAGTGTAATAATGAGATAATAAGAACCCCCAAGGGCGAGTCAAGATTTGACCCCAGGGTCATCATTTGGAAAATCTTGATAAAGCACCTATATATGATATTACACATAAAATATCTAAGCTCTAGTCTGTATGGTTTCAGAGAAGAAGATCTACAAAGTTTTCACTAAATAAGTCTATGTAAAATAAGGTCACCCTAAGGTTGGGCCAAACTTGACCCTAAGGTCACCATTTGAACAAACCTGGAATAGGTATATATGATATTGCACACCAAATATCTAAGCTCTAGTCTTCATGGTTTCAGAGAATAAGATTTTTAAAGTTTGTTTGTTTATTTGGAATTTAACGTCGCTTTAACAGTATTTCAGTCATATCGCAATGTCCAGCTAATTACAGGTGGAGGAAGACCCCAGGGGACCTCTGTACACTATTTCAAGCACAGAGTGCACCCGTTTTTTTTTAATTTTCACTTTATAAGTCCATGTAAAATAAGGCCCCCCCCCCCCAACCAACTCAAGGTGGGCCAAATTTCTCCAAAAGTACAAATAACAGACCTTAAGATATTTTGCCTATATAATGCTCTAGCAGTCCTGTACCAAGTTTGTTCAAAAAACAAAACTGGAGTCAAATATAGCCCACCTAGGTGTGGTTTTACAAAGACATGAATATAGTGAAACCTTAAAATCTTTTCCTCTTAAGAGCTTAGATAATGTGTGTGTAACATCATACACATGTGTTTTAGTAAGTTTGTTCATATGGTGACCCTGGGGTCAAATTTGGCTCTGCACTAAGGGGGAACTTATGTTACATAGACGTATATGGTTATATTGAAAAATTATTTAAATTCTATTTCCCTAAAACCATGTATAAAAGAGCTTAAATATATAATGCATATTACATCATTATACACGTCCTTTACCAAATTTGTTCAAATCTTGACCCCAAAATCAAATTCGGCCCAATACGTATGTGTGTTACATCACATACAGGTTTTCACTAAAAATTGTTCAAATGGCAACCCCAGGAATACTTATTTTGTACAAAGAGATTTCAGTTGAGCGATTACAGGACCATCATGGTCTCCTTGTACCAGGCAGGTCTCACCAGGATACTTCCACACTGCTTGTAACACATAAACAAGACTTTAGCCAACTGTTTACCACAGAACAAATTAATCAAGATGGTCACTGTAGACCATAAGTTGCTAAAGTTCAAAGGTCTTTAACCAATATAGTAATGTAAACAGAAATCAAATGGTTTAAAGTAGTGTAAAACACAGTGTTAAACACAGATCAAACAGTATGAAGTAGTTTAAACACAGATCAAATGGTTTAGTATTTGTTTATTTATTAGGAATTTTAACATCAGTTTAACAGTATTTCAGTTATATCACTATGTCCAGCTCATTACAGAATGAGAAAGACCCAAGGGGATCTCTGTACACTACTTCAGGCACAGTGAGCACCCCGGCAGAAACACTGACAAGTCAGCTGGAAGGCTTCCCCACTTGAAAATCCAAAGTGCTCATGCGACTGTGATTTGAATCCACAGGTGTGAGCAGCTGAAAACTTGTGTTAAGTATAATAAGTCCAATGATATAGGTCAACACTAATTTCTGACTACCACACCATTAATATTTGTTTTTGTTTTTGAATTCAACGTTGCTTTGACAGTATTTCAGTCATATCACGATGTCCAGCTCATTACAGGTGGTGGAAGACCCCGGGGGACCTCTGTACACTATTTCAAGCACCGAGTGCACCTGGGTAGAACCACCGACCTACCGCAAGCCAGCTGGAAGGCTTCATCACTTGAAAAATCTGACGTGCCCACAAAAGGCTATATTTGCCAATTTTTCATAATTCAAGAGCATAATCCAAAAGTGCCTAAGTCAGTCTGGTTAGTAATCAAACTTGGATAAGACATTAAGGCAATAACCATGTTCAACAAGTTTGATGAAAATCAGATGTAATGTGTTTGACTTAGACAGCCAACAAAGTGTGGATGCTGGACACCCACCTGCAACTGGTGTTTACATACTAAGTCTCTTTGGGCATATAATAAGGTCAGTTAAGTGATTACAGAAGCAACACCCAGCCATTGAGCCAGGCATGCCCTTCCTAACCAAACCTGATGGTTTTATCTTCTAATCCTGTATCTGTAATGTCTTTTCAGGAGACCTTTGCAGCATGTCTTATAACTTGGAATTACCATGAACAAGTCATATTCCCAAATTTCATTTTCATACCAAAATCTACTGCAATCTTTTCTCCCATAAACAATTACATCCTCCATACTAAATCTGCAATATTTCTGATTAGTTTTCAACATGGAAAATTGAACAAAAGTGCAGCAGACAAATACAGAGAAGACAGCAAATTCAATAAAGTCAATTTTAAACCACAAAAAAAGAAAGATATTTATATCTTTTTGGTTTCTATTCAGCTAACTATTGATTTTCAAAACCTGTTCAGGGACTTCAGATCCAGACTTAGATTATGAACATTGAACTTGATTCAGAAGTCAAGATAAGACAGAATAACACTTTTTGTCTTAAAAACGTTCTACTTTACTCAATATTATTCTTACACTGCAAGATCAATTTCCAACAATTTCCAACAGTTTCATATGAAATGTTGCAATGTAAATTTTTCAGAAAAAATGAATTTTCGCAGTAGGTAACTGTACATCTTATCTGGACCTAGGAGATATCTTTGATATCTGTCCAAAGTCTGCCACATTTATGAAGATGTTCTTTTGATACCCAGTGCAACATCACTTTGACAGCCAAATTTGTATGCTGCTGATAATCAATGCTATATACCATACAAGGAAATGAATACAATTGTATTAACCAGATATGGTTGTGCCAGATTTATCATTATAATGGTCAGTTGCCCACTGGTATCTCTTCCATAGTTTTGGATAAAGGTCACACCATGTACTCAACATTTCTTCTGAATCCCAGATTAACACATGGAAACATTATTTTGAGTTTGTTTATTACCTCCCTTTTGTTATATAGAGTTATCATCCATTCCTAAAAATTATGATATAATCAGTATCTCCCTTTTCACAAAAAAATAAAGTTGTTATAATTCAGAAAACAATATCTTGGAATCATGAAAATCTTTAAAGAATATGCCTACTGGCTTTAAGTTTGTGTCCATAAATTAAGCCGATGGATTAATAATATGAGTAAAGCGTCATTTATACATAATTGTTAGAGTCCATAAAATTCATATTTTTAAGAGGCTAAAGGACCTTCCTGATTTATAAAGTCTGTTAATTAGCTCTAGCTCTGGATATACCAAATTCATTTTTTAAAAATGCAAACAAAGCAAAATTGATAACCAGCAATTTTATCAATTTTTTTCTGAAATGTCTCCTTTCATCTATCAAATAAGTTGAGTACTTGCGAAGCCTTGCTAAAACCTATGTGGACTTGTCTATATGAAAGAAATGGAAGCTTACAGATATTCCAATGTACTGTGTAAGAGGGAGAACAGATATCAGTATGTTTGTATGTTTTACTTTACTTTCTAGTGGGCTTAGTAATCTGTCGCCAATTCTGTCTGGGAAGTTCATCTCTTCGGTCAAAGGCTTGATTCTATCTCATATTGTAACAAGTTGATCAGATAAAAAATAAAAGAGTGATGAACATGATTGCTAGTTTCTTAACTGTTTAAGGTCTTGACTAGGGAGCAAGTTCAGATCTGACCTATCAAATGAGCATTTCCATGAGAAAAAGCCCTTATCAGATGAACAATGGAACAATGTTTTTATCCCCTCACCACTAAAAGAGGGGGGGAGCAATATAGATTTACCTTTGTCCGTTGGTTTGTTTGTCCCTAAATGTTTGTGTCATGCATAACTGTAAAAGTATTTGTACTACAGACTTGAAACTTCATGGATATATCATTCATGGTGTGAACTTGTGCAACTGGGTATTTTCATCAAACAACACTAAAGATTAACAGAGTTATGGGCCTTGATTTTTGAGAAAATGTAGAAATTTTAAGTTTGTGTCACAGGTAACTGTGAAACTATTAGTGCTAGAATGAGAAAACCTGGGGAATTTATTTATCAGCATGTAAACGTGTACACCTGGGTATTTTCATGCAACCGCATTTTTAAAATTGTCTAGCATGTAACTTGGAAACCATTAATGCTAGAATGATTAAACCTCAGGAATAAATTTATCAGAATATAAAATTGTGCACCTGGATATTTTGATCCCACCTCACTTAACATTGGAAGAGTTATGGGCCTTGATGTTGTGAAAACATGGAATTTTAAGTTTGTGTCACATGTAACTGAATGATTGTAACTTGACAAAATGGATGTGGGGGCATCTGTGTCCTGTGGTCACATTTCTAGTTTTTTCTAATTTTCTTCTCCCATGATATCTGCTTAGTGTTTGGTAAAGTGATATAAATCATCATCAGATATTCCCATTATATTACTGCACTATGCCTTGTTGTGTGCCATTGACCATTTAACTAGGGAAATTCCATAATCATAAATTATTAATGAGGCACTTTGACTGGTCCAACAGAGGAACAGCTTGGTAAATCTAGCCAATCAAATGATGTCTTATATCTAAGGTTTGGTTTACCTTTCAAAATGGCTCCTCCATGTTTAATTTTACTAAAACGTGTTAATAAATGACATCAATATGATATTATGTTTATTGATGAGTATTAAAATTGAAAATGTGTTTTCATTGGAAGAAAAGATATCGCCGAAACCTCGTAAATATTCATGAAAACATGACTTTGTTAAGTCAAATTCGGCCAATTATGAAGTATATCAGAAGAAATTACTGTAATTCAACTCAGCCTATGATGGATGAAAAAGTTAAGCGCCAAAACTCATATAATCATGTTTTTATTTTGTTTGTAATTTAACGGCGCTTTAACAGTATTTCAGTCATATCGCCATGTCCAGCTCATTACAGGTGGAGAAAGACCCCAGGGGACCTCTGTACACTATTTCAGGCACAGAGCGCACTGGGGTAAAACCACCGACCTACCCCAAGTTAGCTGAAAGGCTTCCTTAATTGAAAAATCCAAAGTGCCCAGACCAGATTCAAACCCACAGGGGTGAGAGCTGAGAGATTGCAAGTCTATGACCATAAGCACTCTTCCACTGAAGCCCCATTGGTGTTTGAACTGAGCTTTGTCAGTGTGTAGACAGGGAAACGAACTCACAGCGGTGAGGGGCTGAGAGATTGAAAGTCAATGACTATAACCACTCAGCCACAGAGGCCCCGTTGTGTTTATTGTTATGATTTTGTAATATTTCACATTTCCTGTTTCTATATGTTTTTAAGTTAAACTGATAAAATCTTATGCAGGTATTCCATTGTTACCTATCAATATGTTGAAGACAAAACTCATAAAATACGATTTCTAAAGATGAGAATGACAAAAGAATTAAAATCTTAAAAAAAATTCTTTACAAGAAACGAGACAGAATTTTAAAAATTGTCCTTAATTTACAGCCATCATGTGGAAAAAAAGACAATGTTGGAAACCTTTCCTAGAACTTGCGACATTTTGCAATATGGAACTCTCCCTTTTTGAGTGGCTTGAATTATTTCAGGAAACTTCTGGAATTTTTAGATAAAAAGGAAAACTTTGTTTATCCAAGCCCAGCCTTAGTTTCAGTTTAGCCTGGGGGAGTTGCCGATTTTGTCTTCATGATGCTATAGGAGCAACTCCTCTAACATTGTTTAAAGTAGGAAAGTTGACCTTTAGAGATGCTGGTTATTTAGAAACACTGAAACTGGGTTATGATACCACTGAACATGTCTTGAAACAAGTATAAGACACAAATACAATTATTTAATTACAGCCAAATTCTATATCTGGAAGCTGTAATGTGGGTTAACTCAACCTAGTTCTATAAACTAACTCCTTCTTTTGAAGAGGAAAGCTTAATTTTTGGGTCAATACCATTATGGCTGGTAACAGATTAGCAATGCTGCCAACTACTCCTACCAACAATTTGACGTGTCCTACACTTGTAGAAACTTTCCCTTTTGAATTCTTTGGAAAAAATTTGCCCATTTAGAACAGCGCCCATATATCCATAAAGCTCCTTAAGAATTTTTCAACCTATGGACAGTTAGAGGAGAAATGTTTTGCCAACATGTTTAATAGAATAGCAAGTAGGTTTTTCTACAAGTTGTTTTTATATTAACTTATAATCATAACAAACCCGCAGCAGTGAGGGGCTGAGAGATAGCAAGTCAATGACCATAACCATTCATCCACGGAGGCCCCATTGGAGTTTGAACTGAACCTTGTCATAGTGAACCCTAATAGACAAAACCCAAAAATAATCTGAATACACCTTATTTGTATCTTTTTTATCCCTTGAGCTTCATTTCAAGGACATACTATAAGTGTAGATAATAACAGCATGGAATAAGTCACTGTGCAATAACCCTCTCAGTGCTGAAAGGTTTTTGGACTGCTGCCATGGTAGACGTGACACCTTGCATGCTTTATTTTATCAAAGGAATTTCTATCTTTAAATGTTAGGAAAGGTTTTTAATAGGGTGATAGTTTAAAAAGTGAACAAAGTGGACCCAGATCAAACGACATATCTGGTTATCAGACACCATAACAAGCCACACCACAGCCTGTAAACTTGTGTCCACTTGGAAGACCTTGGTCGATCAGTACTTCCACACAAAACTCTGAGGTGCAATTTATCACCGCATCTCGACTGCAAATATAGAATAGCCAGTAAAAATCTGGTGTCCT
>JAULCC010607350.1:0-10391 GCA_032358795.1 Nuttallia obscurata
TTGATAAAATAATAGCTTTCTGAGAAACAAGTCAGACATCACATAAAATATGAGTTATCTAAAGGAATACACGTTTTGAGGGGAGGATGTTGGAAAACATCAAACACGTTAAAATTGAGGTTTCGCCTGGAGTACAGTTTTCTTGATAATTTCTATTCTTTGATATTTTGTATAAAACATTTTTTTCTGACTGTAAGTGGTTAAAACAACAAAGTTATATTAAAGTAATGAAATTATTTATTTTTCCCATTTGAACTTGACAAAAACTAATATATCCTTGTTACTCTATGTAATTTTTATCAACAAATACAACAATTTGCTTAGCAGCGCCATGCAATTAATTAACTTTAGCTAATTTTAATCATAGTCAACGATCTTTTAACGTGTTAAGAAAAATTCAGTTTTTTACATGCTTTGGAACTTGACGTCCCTCTGACACTGCGTCAGTCATAATTTGACGTCCAATTCAATACAGGTGGACAAAAAGCAATTCGGGGGCCTTTGACCTCTCTTCTTTTTTCAGGCACGTAGAACACCCGTGAAGAGTCATCGACCTATCACAAACCAGCTGGAAGGCTTCGTTATTTGAAAATCCAAAATACCCAAAACCGGAGTCGAACTCATTTCGGTGAAAGCCTAAAAGATATTAAATGGAAAAGGTGGACTTTTCGAAAGTGGTGCATTATATTTGAATATAACAGGTCTTCCAGATTTGTGTGTTATTTTTTTCACAGAATGACTCATAAAAGTACAAAAGCTGAGTTTGAAACTCTTGCATTTTTATAGTGAATTTGACAAGTTATTGTCACCGGTGAATTGTAATTGGAACTTCTATTATTTAAATAGACAACGTAAGAACAAACTGTCAAATGATTTAAAATGTAATGCATAGTAAAAATCATGCAAAATACACTGAAAACTAACCAGTCAGAAACTCGTTAATTTCATAGACATTCACAATAACTAAACCTTATTAAAAATGCAAAAACCATACTGGACAGCACAGTGGTAAAGCACAAGCATCACGCCAATGCAGTCGAGGTTTGATTGCCGGTGTTACATAAAATTTTGACCCCGTGGAAAAATGACCCTGTCGATCATTTTTCAACGGCTGGTGGATCAATTTTGAACGTTTAGAAATGACCCGACCTGTTAAATAACAAACCTGTGCACACGTGAAAAATGATCCTACCGTGAGAAAATGACCCCGTTGAAAATTGACCCGGAACGCATATACAAATTGCTTAGTTATCCCCCGCCCTGACGGATGAAGGTGTGTGTGTTTGGGGGGGGGGGAGTATGGTAATGGTCTATGAACGTCCGTCCGCACGTGCGTGCACCCGTCCGTGCGTGCACCCGTCCGTGCACATTTTTGTCCGGGGCATAACCTCCAATATAGTCCAGATATTAACTTCAAACTTTATATGTAGAAAAAATATGACAAGACGGAGTGTAGTGTATAAGAACCATTTAAATACATGTTTCTTTTTTGAGTTATTCCCCTTTTTATGTTTTTTTTTTCATTTTGTCCGGGCATAGCTCTTTACTATTTCAGATAAATTTGGAACTGCATAGGTGGATATAACATGACAAGACGGAGTGCAGTGTATAAAATCATAACTGTAAATGAATTATTCAATTATTCACCTTTTTAGCTCAACTATTGGAAGAATATGGAGAGCTATTCCAGTCGCCTTGCGTCGGCGTCGGCGTTGGTTTTGGTTAGAGTTTTGCGTGCAAGGCCTTTTCTCAGAAACCATACATGCTATTGCTTTGAAAATTCACACACTCATCCGAGATGATCCAATGACTCTGCCGGACAAGTACGATAACTCTTGATTGAAATTTATCTGAAATATTTCCCCATTCGTACTTAGAAAATCAGGGTAAAGTTTTGCATGCAACAGGTTATAGTTTTGCGTGCCTTTTCTCAGAAACCATATCTGCTTTGCATTGAAACTTCCCACACTCATCTTAGGTCATCACATGACCCTGCAGGGCAAGTCCCATAACTCTAGATTGAATTTAGGCTGACTTATTCCCCCTTTTGGACCAAAGAAAACTATTCTCAACGTTGAAAATTGATCCACCGGGTCATTTTTCCGAGGGGTCAAAATTTTATGTAACACCGGCAGTGCCTAGAATTTGAGAGGGCACAGTAGTGGTCACCTGTTGGAAGAGGTGTTTTTTCTTGGTGATCCGGTTTGAAATATTGATATCACTATTAATTGAGTGTAGTGCTTATTTTTTACTTGTTTCAATAAATAGTATTTAAAGATCGTATGGAGATGTTGTTACTAATTAACACAAATGTTTTGAAAGCAAGTTATTAAAGAAGAACTTTGTGAATTGCACCAGTACATGACAAAATATATATGTTTGATAATACATATGCGTTCTTACTGATACTTAGGGGATCATATATGAGCCTTGATTAATTATCGTTTAAGTCAACGCATTTACTGAAAATGATAATAAATCAACTTGAATGTAAAACAGGAAAATGTGTCAAGTAATTACACAAACATCTTGATATTTACATCGTACAACTGAAAAGCTCGATGAGAAGCTTGCAGTAGAAACAGAAGCATTGAACCAGTTTAACCTAACAGGCGTTTATCTGTTGAAGACGAATTGTTTTGTTTTGTTTTCTCTGTGTTTTGGAATTTAACGTCGCTTTGAACAGTATTTTAGTCATATCGCGACGTCCAGCTCATTACAGGTGGAGTAAGACCCCGGGGGATCTTTGCACACTATTTCAGACACCCGGGTAGAACCACCGACCTACCGCAAGCCAGCTGGAAGGCTTCCTCATTTGAAAAATCCGAAGTGCCCATTCCGGGATTCGAACCCACAGCGGTGAGGGGCTTAGAGATTGCAAGTCAACGACTATATTTAAATACATATAAAGCAAAATATGGACTTGACATCACATCTTTCAAAGCTATAGAAAGGCATTGTTTATGTCCTCAATGCTGATGTTGTTATGTAAAATATTCGATTGGCATACATGTATAATCAACCAATTTTCTATGTTTCTCAAAAATGTGTTTCCAATAAATCTTCGGTAAAAGACGAACTAAAGTAATAAATCGTTTAGTAATTGTTTTATTCAGCTGGAGAAGAACGCTTTTAGTGCATCGTATGTATACCTATGCATTGATTTATACAGTTGATGTACGATGGAAGCACATTGTAAACAGCGGCAGTTATGGTAATGTTAAATACAACAAATTATATTTGTAAGCATTCACGTCAGGTTTAATGTTTGGTATTCATCTGTTTACAAATAAAATAAAATAATCCTGAAGGATATAGTTTTTTTGTATTTGTTTTCCAATCTGATGGCTGAGAACTCTATTTTTTCTGTCTTGATTAAATCTGTGACTGGTGTGCCGTTTATATCCGCAATTATTCCACTCTGTCAAACACGTTTAAACTACTTCTAGTGATATTGTTTTTCTCTCAAATAATGAAATATCAATACAGCTAATTTATTTTGATTTTGAAGGCCTTAAAACTTACCAATAAATTCACAAAATATAGTCTTAATATGTAGAACGATGTTTTATTATGCACCATTTTGCACCAAATTAACAAATGCATAATACGTTTGAAGTTCACTTCAGTATCATAATTTGCCATTCCTAGCGAGAATAATTAACGATGATGATGTTGTCGTCAAGTTCAATTCGATAAGTAGCTTGATAACTTTTAACATTACATAGTTTAATGACCAGCTAGGAGATACATCTAAAATAAAACTAATCGTAACACCAAAGTTTTGAATAACCAATAAAAAGAACTTAACCAATAAAATAACTTTGACAAGCACAGAAAATTATTCAGATGCTCGTTGATATAAATTATCTTATTTAGATATTATCCCTAACATCATGGTTATTATCGTTTTAAAACAAAGCATGCTGACAATTAATCCTAACTGTGAAACCCTGTTCTACCGTTCATTATCTAAATATATTCACAGTTGCAAGCCAGATACATTTCTGTAAATATTAGTTGTTTAAATATATCTACGATACCTCGATCATCTGAAGTGCTGTTTAATCATTAAAGGCATAATAGAGCTCAAAACTCCAATAACTGGAATTTCTTTTGCTAGTCAAACGAGGTATGTGTCCTACACTACTATAGATACGAGAAAAACAATAACAAAGTTAACATCGAGTATTTTTCCGAACATCAGTGTTGACATTCTGAACGCTGTTGATTATTCAAGGGTTTTAGTTGCGGAATGTAAACAATATCTTAGACTACTACAAATTCACACATTGATCCATCGATTAGAAATAATGGATGGAATTTGACATAGAAAACAACCCGTGTTAAGCGACAGTTGTTATTCATAATTATGCACATATACACTAAACAACGTGATTTAACATGTTTTTTTAGGTTTATTATAGCTTTAACCAAACACCATAAAACTGCATACGTAACAAGAATTCAACTCAATTGAAAGATACATACTTGTATCTAAATGAGTGGACCGATTGCATGATATTACAGTTTCTTGTTAGATATTATTATTAAGAATGTTTCAACAAAATGTAACACATACATGTATACACTGAAGTTAAAAATACTATGGACATACTGATTTGCTTTGCTACGCTTTTAATTGACGTCAAAGACGATAAATGCATAATGATATGACGTGCGTGTGTTTATCTACCGACAAGACGAGTGTTTTGCTGACAAATTTCAATAAACTGAATTTATTTACAATTAAAATTAACCTTTTCGGCATAATGCTTTTGATTTAACATATATATTTTTAATATAAACAGACAATAATCTTAAACTTTTCTCATTAATGTAAGTGTTAGATCGGTCAATATCGAAGAGCTATATATGAAAACGACTGCATTCCAAATTTAGTCATAATTTTCCAAAATTTTCAAAACATCTGCCAAAGTTTGCTTTTTATTAGGAATTAAATATCTCTTTTACAATATGTCAGTCATATCGCGACGTCAATCTCATTACAGGTGGAGGAAGACCCCGGGGGCTTCTGTATACTATTTTAGGTACAGAGTACAGCCGGGTAGAACCATCGACCTACCGCAATGCAGCTGGAAGGCTTCCTCACTTGAAAAATCCAAAGTACCCATACTGGGATTCGAAACCACGCTGGTGAAGGGCTTAGAGTTTGCAAATATGAAAATAACATAAATGCAAAGGTTTCAGGATGAATCGCTATACAGTTTTTATGAAGTTGTCACTTAAAGTCATTGAAACCACGCTAAAAACGTCTACAACGTGACTAACGGGGTAAATTGTAGAGGCAAAAGTACTTATTTTGAGCATTTGTTTGAATTATTACCACTTCAAATCATATTAAATCCACATATTACATCCATGTTTCCTGAATATATTTATGTTTGCAACAGTTTTCAAATGTTCAATATTCTAGGCCATATCTAGAGTGCATTAGCTTTAAGCACTCGCTGATGTTTCCGTCAGTCATACTGAGTATTTAAATGTGACAGCCAATTCCTTGCCATACATATTTTTGGTATACTATAATTGTTATGTTATATTAGCATATAAGCATAATGACCTTATTGTTGCCAGTGGCGGTCCATTAGTCCGGTCGAATTGTTCGTCACGTTCTAAGCATCTTTTCAACCCGGTATTGATTTCTGCTAATCACAAATATCACTAGAAATGCCGTTTCCCTTCATAGACGAAACACTAGTTAATATCCGATTGTCGAACAGCCGGGTACTCTCAATTGTTTGCTAAGGACATTGAACGCAGCTTGTTTCAAAGTCAGTTTAAGCTTACATCTGGAAATGACTAAATATAGTGTCTGGTGTTTAGTATATTGCATGATAGCATCAGTATAGTAGTGTTTCTGTTTTCTTTCGAAAGTTTAAGAAACACGTAAATGACATTTACAACAGAATTAGTTGGTGTACTATGATATCTGCTTGATACTTTTGCTATTAGAAATGTAGGTATGCCTGTTTCAAGCTCAGGCACGTTTTCCGGTCTAAAATTCCTTTAATAAATATTTGTCAACTTTAAGATAATGATAGAAGTCCCTATAGTTGGCGCCACAATTATGCTTGGAATGGAAATGTCTACATTGTTAAAAAACAGTTTAAGTTTTAACTCAAAGAATATTAAACAATGCTGAACGGAAATCAAACGGATGCAATATTGCAAACAAATCACTTCTACCGTGTAATATCCAGGCAAATATCGTAACTAATAGTTCACCCCAATAAATTATGCATGCATTTATATGACATCGATATAAATGACGAACGTAGAATTTATGCTGTTGGACATGTATTGTATGTACGAAGTTTATACAATATTTCAAGTACTAATATACTATTTATCAAAACAAGCAAACCATTATATATTCATTGTATAAACGATCAGTATATTTCTTGTGTAAACATATCAGTCCCTGACAGTATTAACTTTTGATGCAATTCCTAAATAAGTGTATCTATTGTTTTTGTATAAAAAACGATGAATTTTGAAATTAAACTCCAAGTTCACGATACATGTAGGCAATTAAAACTCATCAAAGTCATCTGCCATGTTGATATATGTTGATTAAAGAGTAAAGTGTCTAACCTTACTCCAGACCTATAAATAGAATATAGGTCATTCAGTTTGTATGAATTCAGTTATCCACTAAAGACTAGCAATATATACATGTACTCCTAGTTGGCAATACAATGTCTGGAACTCAGCATCAAAGTTGTCTTTTTAAAAGATAGTGTCAGTACATTTGAATCAATAAGACACAGCACAAAAGGTAAGTCACTAATGGTTGTCTGATATCAAGACCGCTTAATCCATATACATGTATTTGACAAAATAGAAGGTACGTGGGAAAACCGTAATTAACCCTTTTTTTAATTCGCATATCAGGTCATACTTGTATATACTTTAAACAATAGACTGCATGTGAAATTTATAATAAATATATATATAAATATATATTATAAAATCAGATCATTTTATTAATATCAAACATTTACCCGATGTTTAGCCCTACATAATCATACAAATAACATTATAAACGAAACCTAAAACTTACTTGAAATGTTTAATCGGTAATCACAATGTCATCAATAACTAAAACCCTTGAATAACCAAACGGTTTTCAGTAGCTATACTTCTGACAAGAGATACCGAATTGCTTCCTTGTGTTTTTGTTAAATTATTACGCATTATTAGAGGTTTGTAATGATTGCAATCCTATCAAATACAAACATCGTAGATATAAGAGACTATAAATTTTGTTTTTATTATATACTTAAAATATTTTTAGTACGAAACTCTATAAAAAAGCATAACTGTTTATTACTACATTGCAAAGTTATTTATCTCGTAAAGTCTTTTTAAGTATTGCTATACACGTGAGATGATTCATTTACTTCACAGTGAATGTAGATGAATGATGTTAATCCATCTGTAAATAAAATTATTACTTGATTATATGACACATTAGAATTTCAACAGAATCATATGCAATTTTTAAAACAGCTATATCTGCTTTTAAGGTATACATTATTCCTAACAAAACTACAGCATTTTGACGTATCATGTTTATTATTGTTTATATGAATTATATTTTGTGTAGGCATTTGTAGAACTTGACACTTTCTGTAAAAGCAGTTGCGTTTTGTAGAATATTCACACAACTTTACACATTTTATGCTAGCTGATGTGTTTTGTGTAGACTTTAACCCAAAATGATACGTTCTGTAATAGAGAACGTATTTTAGTGCATTCACGCAACTTGACACCTGCTGTTCTAGCTGGTGTGGTTTGTGTGGACATTTACGAAACGTGACACTTTCCGTGTTAGCGGGTGTGTTTTGTGTAGCCATTCACCCAACTTGAACCTTTCTGTGCTAGCTGATGAGTATTGTGTGGCATTTACGCAACTTGACACGATCTGTGCCAGCGGATCAATTTCTGTTGCTATTCATACAGTTGATACTTTCCGTGTTTGCAGGTGTGTTTTTATAGAAATTCACACACATTTACACTTTCTGTGTTAGCCGGTGTGTTTTATGTAGACATAACTGCAGCTCTGACATGTTTACATATTTACACATTATTCTGTCGTAGAAGATTGCAGTAAATAATCAAAGCAACATTACTAAAATAGTTGAACATAGCATGCTTATGCTTTAACAGTTAGGTTCAAATCATTTTCTTCCGTTCAATTCAATATACTGTTAGTTAAAACTAATAAAATCGACGTGTTAGAATCAATGGCGTACACGCGTTACTTCAGGTACGTCTTAAGTTTGCTGCATGCAAATACAGCATTAGAAATCTCACTAATATTCAAAATCTAATTTGCTTTAAACTATGACTCCAAGTTGGAACAAAGCGCAGTAGAATGTACACGCAACACATTCATTACAGTAGGTCAATGCCAGCATTCTGTTTGGATAGTTGACAAAAAGTCATGATTCAAAATAGTTTTTCATTAAAGGTCCCGTGCCTCTTCGTAAATCTAGATCTATTCGAAAGTGTAACACATCATATGAATATTATCCGTTATTCCATTTATTATGAAATATGTCTTTAGTCGAATAATTGTTTTTGAAGTTATCATGAAAACGACAGAAAAATGCATCATATACTAGTTATACAATGTAGATGCGCGCATGTTCCATTTCGAGTTGCTTTAGGTTGTAATTACTTAGGGTAACACATTACAACAAGAAGGACTAAAAAGTTGACTAACAGAACTTTTATACCTTAAAATGGCACTGGACCTTTAAATTCACTGACAATTTTTATACAAGACAAGTCTGAACAAACTAAGCTGTCTCTGTTTATTAACCATGTTTTGATTTATCGCGAGAGACGACCGTAAGTGTTTCTTCCAGTCGTAGAGGGTTTTGTAACATTACTTTATAAGCAAACAGTCTTGGTTCTGTAAATACCGTAAGTTGAACAGTTGAACTTAATATTGTGGTATATGAGGTAGAAGGCACCTTCAGCATTGTTTTTGCAATAAATCAGTCGGGGCCAGTCGCTGGTCTAACATATTCATATGGCATTTTATTAGTAAAGCAAATGACATTATACACTAAGCCCTTGTGTTGGTCCAATATCTATCGATTTTGAAATAGTATATTTAATATGCACATTTAGTGTGTCTCTTAAATGTAAACACTTTCAAACAGAAGTTTGAAGGTTGTAGGTTGTAATTACTTAGGTTGAAGGGCGCAGTGTCGTAGTGGACATGGCGTCCGCTTTGCGTTCAGGAGGTTGTGGGTTCGAGCTCCAAAGGGGGCCTTTCTCATGACCTTCATTTGTTGACACCAAGTACTGGTTCTACCCAGGAAACGGACTCGAAAGTGTTTCTACAAGCCTTAGGCTTTCAACATAATCGAGCTAAAATAAATAAATTTAAACTAAACAATTTTCATCATTAGAAAATGAATTATTTTTTCAACAGTGCTTCGTTTTTCAACGTACTTTACTGAATGGCATTTAGGTATTCATTAGAGAAAATTCATGAGTGTTATATTTAAGGACAGAAGCAATTTATTAATAGCAACCATTTGTACATATTTTTACCAGCATATTGTAGTAAAGTCAAAGCCACACACCATTATCACTACAAACAATTATCAAGATATACGGTTTATGGGGGCAATGGCGTAGTGGATATGTTGTCCGCCTTGCATTCAGGAGGTTGCAGGTTCGAGCCCTAAAGGGGGCTTAGCCTTCATTTGGTGACACCAAGTACAGGTTTTGCCCTGGAAACGGACTCGAAAGTGTTTCTACAAATCATAGACTTTAAGCATAATCGAACGACAAAAATAAATTTAAACTAAAGTTAAACTAAGATATACGTTTGGGGGCTTAAATGAGTCATTACAAGGAATAATAACGTTCGCTGTTCACTCGGGTTGACGAATGATCCCGCGGCGTACATGTATCGAAGTTTGACGCTACCATTAAGCCACAGTGTCTATGATATTTTACTGATTCCCATTTTAATTAGTATTAATCTTGTTCGTTCATCTTTGTCCAGCACTTTTATGATCAAAATATAACCGTGTCTTAATAGATGTTGTGTACTGTATTCCGCATGATCTGAGTATCAATATCATATACATATTATGTAATTTAGTAATAGAAATATTCATTTTAGGAAATATGAATTCTATTTCATTTACATTGATTAACTGATTTAGTTCTCCCTCGTTACGTAAAAGGTTATGTCCGATGAAATGTCATTTTAAAAACTTAAGATGATCAACGTTTCAACAACTCTGAATAATACAAAGACTGCAAGACATTACACATATTTGTCGGGGACAAGAAACAAATGACATCTAATGCAAATCTAAATATATTTTCAAGAA
>JAULCC010607461.1:0-17779 GCA_032358795.1 Nuttallia obscurata
ATATATTTAACAGAAAATTATATTTTGTAAATTTCAATACCTAAATGGTTCCATTGAGAATCCATATTAGACCCAATGAATGAGTTGTTCATTACAGACATGTTCACATTTACATATTTATGCCATTTAAATAACAGAAACCTCCCCAATCCTCTAGAAACGGAACTTTTTGTTCAGTCTGGAAGGGTTCGGTTTTAAGAGGTTTCACTGTATTTTAAAATAAACTGGCACCAATGTTAACATTGATGAGACCGAGTGTCATGCAGAAAAATCACGTTAATACCATAAAAAGGAATGGGCAAACTTAGAGGTCAAAGGTCAAAATGGATCAAGATTATGTTTGTCAGAGCTCTAACTTCACCATGGATGGATGGATTTTAAAATAACATGACAAAAATATTAACCTTGATGAGACAGAGTGTCATGCAGAAGAATCACGTTAATACCATAAAAAGGAATGGGCAAACTTAGAGGTCAAAGGTCAAAATGGATCAAAATTATGTTTGTCAGAGCTCTAACTTCACCATGGATGGATGGATTTTAAAATAACATGACAAAAATATTAACCTTGATGAGACAGAGTGTCATGCAGAAGAATCACATTTATTCCTTACAAGTTGTGGTCAGACATAGAGGTCAAAGGTCAAAATTGTTTATGTTTGTCCAGACTCTAACTTCACCATTGATAGATAGATTTTAAAATAAGAAATTTTAACATTGATGAGATGAGTCTCACGCAGAAGAATCACATTCATACCTTTAAAGGTGGGGTCAAACTAAGGGGTCAAAGGTTAAAACTGGTCAAAATTATGTCCGGGGTCCACTAAAATCTTCATTCTGTGGGCTCAACAGTGATACCCTTTCAGCAACATATGTCTAGTTTTTAGCTCATCTGATTTTTTGGAGAAAAACAGATAAGCTATTGTCATGACTTGATCGTTGTCGGCGTCGGTGTTGACGTCAGCGGTGTAGCTTTAGGTCTACTTTTCTCCAAACTGGTTAAAGCTAATGCTTTCTAACTTGCAACACTTATTCAGCATCATGACATGACTGTGCAGGACAAGGGTCATAACTCTGGCTGGTATTTTGCATGAGATATGGGCCTTTTTGGACTTAAAAAATTATTGTTTCTTGGTTAAGTTTTATGTTTAGGTCCACTTTTCTCCTACTAGTTAAAGCTATTGCTTTCAAACTTGCAACACTTATTCAACATTATGACATGACTGTGTAGGACAAGGATCATATCCCTGGCTGTTATTTTGCATGAATTATGGGCCTTTTATGTTTAGGTCATCTTTTCTCCAAGTAGGTGAAAGCTAGTGCTTTCAAACTTGCAACACTTATTTACCATTATTGTTGACTGTGCAGGACAAGGGTCATAACTCTAGCTGGTATTTTGCATGAGTTATGGGCCTTTTTGGACTTATGGTCTTAAGTTATTGAATTCAAACTTGCAACACTTATTTACCATCACAAGATGGCTCAGCAGATCAAGGGACATAAATCTTGCTTTTTTGCATGAATAATGGGCCATTTTTTACCTAAAAATACTATTTCTTACTTAAGTTTAAGGAATTGTTGGCTTTTTTTATTAGAAATTGTTGTTTTTTGGTGAAGTTCTGTGTTTATGTTAATCTGTTTTATGAACCATCAGAGCTTTTACTTTTACTTTGAAACTTTTATCAACTTGTCTATATCATGAGATGGTTGTGTATATCAGCTTACTCTAGTTTTTTTTTTTTTAAAGGAAATATGTTTTGTTTTTTTTGTTTTTTATTCTTAGATGAGGAGTACAGTTTGGTTCTATAGGGAGCTTTTTATTACATTTGTTATCATTATCATGTTGACTTGGTGCCAGAATAAAAATCTTTCTTTTCATGTTAATAAAGAACCTTTTTTTAACTTACGTAATACTTTATTCTTTAGTTAAGACATCAATCTGTTCTCTATATTTTTCAAACTTTAAGAATTTTAGACTTACCGGTAATAACTATTATAAGATTATACCATTTTGCATGTTTACGAACTTGTTTAAGTCCAAATATTGCATTTTGTCATGTGGCTTGCTTAAGTTATTACCTTTGACAAACATTTCAAATATAGTGGAAGATATTTATAATCATATGTTTCTTATATGTTCCTTATATATCTAAGATAAAAAGTTATTTTATCATCAAATATTGCATTTTATCTTTTCCTGGTTAGGTTGAAGTCATTTCAGTTGAATGATTATTTAATGGTACAAAATTTTGTCAAAATGCTGAAATTTTATTTGAACAGAATAAGTTTATCTCATAGAACACCAAAAATTGTTTCTCATGTAGGACATCATCTACCCCTACCTTTTTTTGTGGTGCTTGATTAGCTTAGTTACAGGTATAAAAATCAGATGAATGTCTGCATTACGGGTTTGAATTGTAGATTGGCTATAAGCTTTATGTGTACCATTTGGTACAAATGCATGATTTAGGGAGTGGCAGAAGTTACACATAAATTATAATCATAAAGGTATGAACTTTACAATACATAGACATTGAACGACATCTGAAGTTTAGTTAGTCTGGTCCTAGGACCAAAAGATGGCATGATGTATTGTCTATTCTGTGTGCCTTGCATTCCTTCTTTTGCAGAATTATTTAAAAAAAAAAACTTTACTTGAATTATATTTGGGTGTTTCTTTATCAAGTTTTTTTTTTATAAAGCATAATTACCTGGATACAGTAGAGGCCCATCTAGGTGGCTTAAAAGTAAAACAATAAATCTATAAAAGAATATTCTTGTCAAAAAATTATATGACACTACTTTTTGATATTTTAAATGAAGCATGATTGTGCTGGTGGAGTAGTATTCAGTTTGCTCAAGCCAGATCTCTGTGGTCAAATTTGATGTAGCCCTTTGGAACTCTGGGATACATTAAATTATATAGTGAAAACTTCAAAGTCCTTTTTCTTGTAAACTGGCCCATCATTTTTGTTTATATTTCCACATGAACCATCACTTTGTGAACTTCATCATGTTACTTCAGTTGATGTCTCTTGGGTCAAAAAAGGCCAAGCTAGGGGCTTATAAGTGAAAAAGGCTGATTTAAAAATCTCAGAAAATACAAAGTGATAGCTCTTGATGTTTTATATGAAGCAAAAAGATGATGAGGTAGTGTTGTTATTCCTAGACACTGATGTTGAATTGGGCTTGGTTTCTCAAGTTAAAGAGATTTAGGGAAAATTTTAAACTCCTTCAACTATTGAACAATTAAAATGTTTACATTGATATCAATTTTTGTCAGACCCACTTGCGGTGAGCTGGACATAGCCATCACTTTTTTTTGTTCTGTGTTTGTGCATTCATGTGTCCGTGCGTCCGGGTTTGGCATGTGCGGGCCTTTACTTCATAATAGGTTGACAGATTTTAAAATAAATTGGCACATGTGTTGGACTTGTTGAGACCATGTGCCACCATCAAGAATCATTTTGATATCTCAAAAGGTATGGTCAAAATTATATTTGTCTGGACTCTAACTTCACCATGAATAAATGGATTTTAAAATAACTTGGTGCAAATGTTTCTCATTCTTACCATTAAAGGTTTGGTCAAACCTAGAGGTCAAAGGTCAAAATAGGTCAAGATTATGTTTGTCCGGGCCATCACCATGGATGGATGGATTTTAAAAAAACTTGGCACAAATGTTTACCTTGATGAGATGGAGTGTCAGCGGAAGGATCTAATTGAAACCTTAAAAGGTGTGGTCAAACTTAAAGGTCAAATGTCAAAATAGGTAAAGTTACTTCATAATGGGTAGACAGATTTTAAAATAAATTGGCATATGTGTTAGCCTTGTTGAGACGGTGTGTCACTCACAGGAATCATTTTGATACCTCAAAAGGTGTGGTCAAACTTAGAGGTCAAAGGTCAAAACTGATCAAAATTATGTTTGTCCGGTGTCCACGCAGAATCTTCATTCTGCTGGCTTGACAATGATGCCCTTTTGGCAACATATGCCTTGTTAGCTCTACTGGCTATAGGCTAGAAGAGGTTATGCAATGGTGCATTATCTGTTGTCCTTAAGTCCATCCAGGAACAATTGTGAATATGCTACAGGATTTATTTTTAGCCCAACCATCATGAAAGTTGTTCAGATGTTTCCCTTCATAAAATATTTAATAATGGGCTTGAAAGATTAAAATTAGGTTAAACAATTAAACAACTTGTGAACATACTGGAGGCTATATTTTTTACCCAATCTTCATGAAACTTGGCCAGTAGACAGAAAGTGGCCAAATTTGGTGAGCCAGTACAGCAGAGACCTTCATGGGCTTCTTTTTGTTTAATTTGGCATGAAGCATCCTTTGATGTTCTTATACCAAATTTAGTCAGATTGATAACTGGGTATGAGAAAGGCATAGCCAGTGAGAAAACATTAAATTAAATTTGCATGTAAAAAAATAATGAATTCTGGCTTTCATTGGCTTCTTGTTTACAAAAAATTTGTTGTTTCTTTTTTCAGATCTTAGTAAAGAGATAAGCTTCTTGACAAGAAGTCTGGGACGTGATTGGAGATTTTTTGTACGCGCTCTTGGAGTTGCAGAGGAGGACATAGAAAACATATGCTGTGAGCACCGAACAGTTAGAGAGAGAATTCATCAGTGCTTTTTACTTTGGAAACTTCAGGAGCAGCAAGGTGCCAGCAAATACAAATTGATTGATGCTTTAAGGGACTCATCTGTACAACGTAATGATTTAGCATCAACCCTTGAAGAAGGAAATTACACATGAGTTAGAAATCTACCATTTTTAGCTCCACTATTCGAAGAAAAGGGGGGCTATTGCACTCACCCCGGCGTTGGCTTTGGTTAAAGTTTTTAAAAAATACTTATATCTTCTATACCATCCAACATACTTACTTCAAACTTGGCATACTTATTTCTTATGATAATATAAACAAGTGCAGCAAGTTTCATAACTCAGTCTCTAAATTTGCAGAGTTATGCCTCTTTATGACAGATTTTTTCACAAATACCTTAACTTTGTCTATAACTTTTACATTTTTTAACATTTCTTCTTCAGTCTTTCAAATTATTTTCTTATTACAACAGAGATGTGATGCAGCTTAATTCAATAGGTCAAGGTCATATTTGACATAGTTATGCCCCTTTTTGTACTTAGATTTTGTCACAAAAAACAACTTTGGCTATAACTTTGCCATTTATTGACGTTTATTCAAATATTTTGCTTATGATTTAAAGGATGTGATACAGCCAAGTTTTGTAGGTCAAGGTCATATTTAACAAAGTTATGCCCCTTTTTATACATAGATTTTCTCACAAAAAAAACTTACATTTGGCTATAACTTTGCCATTTATTAACATTCTTTTTCAGTCTTTCAAATTATTTTGCATATAACAGCAAAGATGTGATGCAGCCAAGTTCTGTAGGCCAAGGTCATATTTGACAGAGTTATACCTCTTTTTGGACTTTAGTTTTGTCACAAAGTACATAATTCTGGCTATAACTTTGTCATTTGTTAACAGTTCTCCTTCAATTTTTCAAATTATTTTGCTTATAACAGCAGGGATGTGATGCACCCAAGTTCTCTAGGTCAAAGTCATATTTGACAGAGTTATGCCCCTTTAGATCATCAAGACTAAACCTTGGCTATAGCTTTGGCATTTATGAACATTTTATCAAATGTTTTGGGTATTCCTACAAAAAGTAAGAGAGTGAATACAAGTGTCACACATTTTGTTTGACTTAGAACTTCAGGTTAAAGACTTGCAGGTTTCTACATTCAATTTGTTTGAAAAGTCCATATTTAAGTAACTGCTTGATGTATTATATTGCAACTTTCTACAAGGCCTCCCCATCATCACACATAAGTAAATAATTAAGTTAGATAATTCAGTACTGCTAATTATGGCCCATGTTGACTTAGAAATTTGGTTAAAGTTTTGTGTGAAACTACATTGAGAGACCATATCTCAGTAACTACATGGTGCATTGCAATTAAACTTTCTACTAGTAAGTGTTCGAATAGTTGATTGTGCTGTCTTAAGGACAGCTCTTGTTCTCCTTTTCTTCAATGCAGTTATTGTAAAACTTGTCTGTGATTTCACACAAAGGTCAATAAGGACATCTGATCTAGTTCTCACTCAGTCTTACTTACAAGCATCTCTAACACACACATTTTGCAGAGCAGTTATATTGCTACAGGAGTGAACAAGATGTTGGCATTTTGATATTCATATTCATATTGATATCAAGTTCCCTTGATCATGTGAAAAATGAAACTACATCCTGTTGAGTCAAGTCTTTTGGCTCCAACTTTCTGATGAAATGGAACTCTCAGCCCTAAATACTTTTTAGCAAACTTCATGTGAACATAAGTATGCTCACTAAATTTTTCACTTTTTTAAAAAATTATTTAATTCATAAATATGTATGAATTTAAATATATAAAAATATTTAATTATCTAATCATATTTAACTTGTCATCATCCATGACCTTGAATGACCTTGACCTTGGACCTTCTCACTCACATAGCAGGGAGATTGGCAGTGGGACTGAAATCGCATATCGGCAAGGTTGGTGCCAAAAGAAATTATAGAAGCAAGTCTTGGGTGTGTGGCTAATAAACCATTTATCTGGGTAAACCTTGTTTCCAGCTTACAAAGGGTTAAACACTGTTATGCAGTTATCTGTATCACTTTCAGTTTACAATCTTAACAAAAAATATCAGTTTATAGTATAAAATCAGATATTTTTAGATTTGCTCTGCTCAGAGTTTAATTAAAGAATATTTGGGAGTTCCTTCTGCGCATTGCGATGCACATATATTATCCGATATGAGTTTATATGATATCTCTCTATAGGGGCCACTAAAGAAGGTGATTGCTAAAAGCATTAATTATATTCTGTATAAAGCTGCCACCTTACTGTAAAGATAACTAAGTGTCTTCATTTTGTGACCATTGTAGAGAGATTTTACTGCTTTAGAAGATATCAGTTCGAGCCCCGAAGGGGTCCTTTATCATTACCTTCTTTTAACCCAAAGTACTGGTTCTAACCAGGAAACAGACTGGAAAGTGCTTCTACAAGCCACAGGCTTTCAGCATAATCAAGCTTAAGTAAGTAAATTTAAACTAATGTTTCAGAGAGTTATATAATTGCAAATACTGTGGAGGGTTTTTCCCAACATTTACATGGCAAGGTATTTCTTTATTTGTATTTTTTTATGCAATATTTATATGATATAATAATATCTACATTATACAGAAAAATTGGGAAATTCTCTGTGCTAATTTTTTTGCTATGTGAAAAAATGTTTAAATTTAGCTTTTTGCATTTTTGAGCTTTTTTGAAAATAACTAGTATGAATGTTTAAGAATTTTTACCACTTAATTTGATGACAGAATTTCCAGTTGTACTGCTGTAGTGATGCAGTAAGTCTGAGTTTAAAGGAAATGAATGATTGATAATTAAAGTTATTTTACCTTCAGTAATTTTTAGCTCACCTGAGCCAGAGGCTCATGGTGAGCTATTGTGACTGACCTTTGTCTGTCGTCTCCAAAACTAGTGGCCAGATTTGATAATAATTTGGCATAAGTGTTCCTTGGGTGACCCTCTACAAAGATTGTTCAAATTATTTTGATCTGTAAAAAAACATGGTCGCGAGGGGGCAGAGTCAGTTTTCCTTATATGTATATAGTGAAAACTTTAAAAATCTTCTTCTCAATACCTAGTGGCCAGATTTGAAAATAATTTGGCACAAATGTATCTTGTGTGACCCTCTCTAAAGATTGTTCAAATTATTTTGATCTGTAAAAAAACATGGCTGCTAGGGGAAGGAGTCAGTTTTCCTTATATGTATATAGTGAAAACTTAAAAAAATCTTCTTCTGCAAAACTAGAGGCCAGATTTGAAAATAATTTGGCACAAATGTTCCTTGTGTGACCCTCTACAAAGATTGTTCAAATAATTTTGATCAGAAAAAAAAAACATGGCCGCCAGGGGGAGGAGTCTGTTTTCCTTATTTGTTTTTTTTGTGAAACTTAAAAAATCTTCTTCTCCAAAACTAATGGCCAGATTTGAAAATGATTTGGCATAAATGTTCCATGGATGACCCTCTAAAAAGACTGTTCAAATTATTTTGATCTGTAAAAAAACATGGCCTCCAGGGGTTAGGGGCTATCATATTCAGGTGGCCTCTAGGCCATCATGGCCTTCTTGTATAAAAATTCTAAATTGTTGTGACCCTTGAAATCACCATAACTGGGAAAATGACAAGTGCAACCCATACTTTTGAATCCTGTGTTCTGCTTCATATATATTGTAGTATGTTTACAAAAAGTTTAAAAACATCCCAGCCTGAATTTTTATTTCAGGATATGATTCTCATATTTTAGTACATGGTCCCTGCTGATCGCCAAACATGGAATATTTTTTGCTGTTTGTTTAAGCCATCTAAATATAGGTAATGTCTGCAGATATATAAGTACTCTGCAATTTGTGTGCAGGCAGGCACAATCTATCCCCAAGTTTGATGGATTCATGGCACCTTGTATGTAAGAATGCACTGCCGTTTGCTGTAAAGAATGTGATTATTCAATGATCGAGCAGATTCTGGCACTGCTGATTTCTGTAAAGAACTGGATTATTCAATGAGCAGTATATTCAGATGTGTCATGCTAAACATTGTATTTCTGGTAGTTGAAGTCTGAATATTTTATATGTTTTAAGATTGGATCACATGGCATTGTGAGACAGTATCTCTGTTTAAAATATTGAAATTGTAAATAACCATATCAGATATGTGACATACTGAAGCTGTATTATCCATAAATTGTGTGTATTTACAAAGATTGAATCATATGTAAGATATTGTTTTTATATTAATCTTAAGAGTTTTGTATGCACAAAGATTGGGTCACATTTCACATTACACTCTTATGTGTATCAGGCCATATTGTATGTACAAATATTGTATTATATGACTGCAACATAATGTTGCCATTTTAATCTAAATATTATGTGATCTTACTATGTCACTGTTGATATATTCAGTTGAGATAAACGTGATTTAAAACATTGATAACTGTTAACTCTTTTTATTATTCATTAAGAACAGTACAACATGGGAAATATTGTGCTTACACATATACACATGGTTACCCGTGCAATACTAATGTCAACATCATGGATGAAGTAATTTCTCTGGAAAGAATTCATTTAAAATTTTGGAAACAAATAACGGGTGTTAGATGTTCAACAAAAAACAGTGTTATGTATGGGGAACTTGGTAAATATCCTCTTAGATTGAAAAGATTCGAAAGGGTTATTAAGTATTGGTTCAAACTTTTAAGATGTCCAAGTGTAAAATATAAAAGACATTTATAATATGATGCTAAATGATTTAGAACTATATCCTACAAAACAGACATGGGCTACATCAGTTAAAATGGTTCTCAAAACCTAGAATTTTACCATGTTTGGGTAAATCAAGGCATTGAAAATATGGATATGTTTCTATCTATCTATAAACAGAGACCTAGGGATAATTATTTGCAGTCATGGAATAGCGATTTAGATAATTCTTCCAGAGCTAGAACATGCAGACTTTTTTTAAATTTTAATATCAACAATTTTTATTATTTATCAAAATTGAAAAGTACAGAATAGCTCTTACTTGTTTTGTGTCTCTGCACATAGGTTAGAAGTTGAGGCAGATTGATGGCATAAACCACAAAAAACACCATACGATGAAGGAAAGTGTCAGATATCTAACGTTCTAGAAGATGAATTTAATTTTTTACTTAAATGCCCTTATACACTAGTATAAGAAAAATGTATATAAAGAAGTTTTATTGGAATCATCCAAATATATTAAAATTTATTGAGCTTCTGAAGTCTGTAAATGAAAATATTTGAAAAATTAGCTATTTTTGTCTATAAAGGTTTTGAAATGCGTAACAATCTGCAATATTTTCAAAATCTGTATATGTATTTTTCATGTAGAAAAACATTCTTCTCTCAACTGTTCAATCAAAGGGAAGTGATTTAAATGTATACTTTGAATTGTGATCTTAGTGTTTATTCCCCATCGGGAATGTTGTATGTTATCATATATTTGGCTGTCATTGACGACTATATATATAAAATGTTTGTTACCTATATGTGGTATGTTGGGCTGAATGCCTTATTTCCTGAATAAAGTCTATGTATATTGGGCAAATTTTTAATACATTTTTCTTGAAACCTGCAACTTTTTAAAAGATTGTAAAAGAATGTTCATATAGTAACCCTATTTGGAATTGTTCAAGCCTTTTTGTGTGGTAAAATAATAAGACCACCATCTTCAGCAGAGTTTTTCCACACTTTATTATTAACTAACCTGACCACAAAGTGGTCCAGGGTGAGCTTATGTGATCACCCTTAGTCAATCGACTGTCTGTCTGTCCATCACACTTTGTTTCTGCTGGTTATCTGGAGTTCCATAAGAGTTTTCAAACTTCATAGAATGATCAAACTTGTTTAGTAGATGGTCCCCATCAATTTTTGGGTCATTGGGTAAAATGTCAAGGTCACAGGGCCTAAAATTAAAAATTGGTTTTTTACTCAATTACTGGCATTGTGTATAGTCTAGAGTCTTCAAACTTCATAGGATAACTTGATTTATTGAGTAGATGATCTCTATTGATTTTTGGGTCATTTTGATCAAAGATCAAGGTCACAATTGCATGAAAGGTCAAATTGGTTTCCACTCAGTAACTGAAGCTCTATATAACCCAAAGTCTTCTCAATTCATATGATGATTGGACTTATTAAGTAGATGGTTACTTTTGATTTTGTGGTTAAGGTCACGGGACCTGAAAAGTAAAATTGGTTTGTAAATGATTTCTGCTCTATGACTACAATGGGGGAGACTTGGGCTTTTCACAAAAAGCATGTTCTAGTTATCTCCCTTTATTGTTTGCCAACAATGTCTAGAAAATTTATATTTGGTTACACTTTTGTGTTAATTAAGAAATCAGTACTTTTGTTTTGAAATTTTCCAGTACATTATATGCCTAAATGCAATAAAATATGAGTCAAGTTAACACAAGTTTGTTGGTTTTTTTGTCAGACCATAAACTTTCCAGTAAAGTACAGACTACAATTTTGATCTTGAATTGATGCCAATATTATTGTGATAAATGCTGGTTTCAGTTAGTTATATAAAAGATGCAGACCCCAAGTTATTTATATTAAAGATGCAGACCCCAAGTTAGTTATATTAAAGATGCAGACCCTAAGTTAGTTATATTAAAGATGCAGATCCAAAGCCAATAAATTATGATTTACCCACAGAAATGATCAGTGCTAGAAGGCAAATATGGACTGATTATAAGTGGTTTTGAAGGGAAGAGAAAATGATTCTTAGTTGTTTCGAAATATATTGCAAAAGGCATGATTGATGGAAAAAACATAATTAATGAGTGCAAGATTGTGTTGTATGTTATTATACTCGCATAATAAGCCTGCCATACCCTGCAACATAAAAAATCAAAGTGCTAATCTCAGCTCGAGACCCTTGGTGAAAGCTGAGCCTGGTGTAAACACTATCTTAGGTTTGAACACTCTTGGGAACTCAGGTTTATTTCGTTTGGCCTAAGATGAGTGGAGAGTACAGACATAATCAATTCTTTCTTTTATTACAATCCCTGTATAAAATGACAGTGCAAATAATTGATTTGAAAGTTGTACTTTTAATATCATAATTAAAACCATATATAAAGCAAAAAATAGCTTATCAACTCTCATGATTGTAGATCACAAAAAGGTGACTTCCCGTTTATTGCATAAAAAAAAAATTCATTTTTTTATATGGGAATAAATCTCATTCAAAATATATGCCAACTGAATCAGAATAAGATTGATTTAATATGAGTGCTGAAATGTTAGGGGAAAAATGGAAAGTTTTATGGGGGAGGGATTCACTTGGGTGAATATGTTGGTAAGCCATGTAATTATTTCTGAATGGGTAATTATCTGGAAGATAATGTATTGGTTTTGATACATACAAACATATTTCATTGATATTCATTAGTTATTAACTTGGTGTAAATATAATCAGACTTGGTGCTGTCTATTTAAAAATTTACAAAATCTATTTTTCAAAGAATAAACAAGCATTTTATAAAGCTTAAGCAAATGAGAGCATAATTTTGAAAGACTAAATATTACTATTTCAAATGGGAGTAGATATTTTTAATTTTGAGTTGTTAAGTTTGAATACTGTAATGTATAGGGCCGTCAGTTTAACTTGTCCAAAATGAAGCGCTAGGTTTTAGACTCAGCCGCGTTAAAAATGTCGGCGCCCATCGTAGTTTGTTGACAACTTGGTTTATGTCAATATTTGTGCAACGTTTTAACAAGCACCGTTGTATGTCTTAATGTAACACGTAGCAGAAAAAAGGGAAATTTGTATTCTCTGATAATGTCAGTTAGTGACCCGCTGATAAAAACCTTGAAAGGTTTGTAAACAGATACTCTTACATGCTAAAATCTAATACACTGAACGACGATCAATAAAGTGAAACGTCAAATGGTAACATGCTCTCAGTCACTGATCATAGCGACTTCATCTACACTTATAAACTGTTTTCCTATAGAGTACATATACCGGGTAATTTCTGTCAGAAAATATTCCGGCAATTGTGGGATTCGAACCAACGACAGTACGTAGTCGAATGCGGGTCAAAACGGCCCACTTCCGAAAAGACCCGATCCAAGACGGCCCAGTCCAAGACGGCCCATATATGGGTCCATGCAATATTATACATAGAGACATTATCTCATAATTGAACCAATATTTTTCAATTGTACTGTTTTGTACTATTATATACGATTTGCCCGATAGATAGTTTATCATTAGAAAAAATAATGACTCGAATTTCTTCATAAGCTATAGAATATTAGATTAACAAAAGAAAAGACATTTAATTTGGACAAAAATAAAAAGTACACATATCAAAACAAATTGTCACAAATTAAAACTTTTATTTTTGTGAAAAGTGGTTCATTGAGTATCACACTTTCAGACCTTATCATTATTTGCAATAGCGTTTTTGAAAAAATAATATCAGTATTTTGCACCAATAATCATAAACGAAAACAATTGTGACAATGTGTAAAAAAGTGTCAAACTTGATTGATGAATGTTTGTAATTGACACATAAATTATATCATTGTTTGCTGTACACATTCACTTAATAAGAAACCTAAGACCCTGATTATTAAGCAAGTTAGTTTTATCAATCATGATTTGATGGTATCAATCATCAATAATCTAATTATGTTGTCATATTCTGTTTGGTTCTTCAGATAAACTTAAGTACAGTCAGCTTACCATCAGTAGATCAGTAACAAAACAATTCTGTTTTTCCATCCCATAATTAATTTGACTTTTAATATGTATTGAGTATTGTATACTTGTTTGTGTAACTTGTAAACTTAAATTCTGAAAGTATTGATTTAATGCATTAACTAAAAACTATCTGGTATCAAAATATTCATTATGGTGGCCCCTTCTCATTTCAGCAGAAAAGTGTATCAGAATAAAAAGAAAGATTTGGAACTATAAAAATTAATTGTACAGGTCCCATTTCGTTTGACCATGAGTTATATGGGGCCTCTGTGGCCCGAGTGGTTATAGTCCTTGACTTGCAATCTCCCAGCCCCTCACCGCTGTGGGTTCAAATCCCAGTCTGGGCACTTTGGATTTTTCAAGTGAGGAAGCCTTCTAGCTGGCTTGCTGTAGATATGTGGTTCTACATAACCGGGTGCACTCTGTGCCTGAAATAGTGTACAGAGGTCCCCTGGGTCTTCCTCCACCTGTTATGAGCTGGATGTCGCAATAAGACTGAAATACTGTTATAGCGACATTAAACTCCAAACAAACAAACAAACAAACAAACAAACAAACTAGGAGTTATACAAGGTGCACCCCTGAGACTTACAATCAGTGAATGAAGTTTATATATTTTCATGACCCTTTTTCCTTGGTGTAATTAACAAATTAACATTGTGATGTAAGAATGAAATCAATGTGTGGGCACAATTTAGCATATTTTGGAACACCCCACCACCCACCCCAACCAGACACACCTTTGGAATAGCTTTGTTTTCATGTATTTTATGTAATTTACAGTAAATAGCTGAGCTTGGAACAATTATTTAAGGCAGCCTTTGTTAAAACCTTGGAGCTATATTTAAAAAAAAATCATGTTGTTAATTCACATAAACTTAATTAGGATGAATTATTTTGGTCAAAGCCCCAGTTCTGTATATTGGAGTTACTTTTATTTCAGCCAGTATTTTAGAGTTAAGCATTGTTTTGTTGCTCATGCCCTGAACGTTGGCATTTTGTTAATCATTTTACAGCTTTTGTAATCGCCTTGCGTTCAAAGGATGAACAAGTGACAGATGATCATCAGCTGCTGCTGCCTCTGTGTGCCACTCTTGAACAGATATTTGCCAAAGGACTTAGAGGTTTGCAATGGTGCTTCCTTATTTTCAGACACACTAATTTTAACATTAAAAATTACTTAAATGAGAATTTTCATTTAATTCTGTTGAAGAAATTGAAACACTCCAGTCACTAACATGCATAATAGGTAAGAGTTCATCTTAAAAAGAGAGAATTAAAGCAAATCCTCATTAGTTGAACCAATCAGAAAGTAACAGATGCTGACAGTACAGTTATTTTTTTCTACTAACTTCTTGTTGACTATGTTTTTCTTTGAAATCTATGAAAGTTTTTAAAAGTGTATATGTCCTTTATTATAAGATTTAAGAAAACATGTATTTATATTTTATTGTTTATTAATATACAAGTCAAGTATTTTATCATTCACATATTTGTATTGACGATCAATGTTTCATACTGTAGATCCTTTTTCAGTCAAAACTTCCTGGTTTGGTAAGACAGAATACTGGAGATGGATATCAAATCTGGAAACTGTGCCCACACAGGCAAGGTAGGATGTCCAGTTAACTTTCATCGAAAACTGTGCCCAGACAGGCATGGTGGGATGTCCAGTTACCTGTAGTCCAAAACTGTGCCCACACAGGCAAGGTAGGATGTCCAGTTACCTGTTGTCCCAAACTGTGCCCAGACAGGCAAGGTATGATGTCCAGTTACCTATAGTCCCTAACTGTACCCAGACAGGCAAGGTAGGAGGATATCCAGTTAATTGTCATCCAAAACTGTGCCCACATAGGCAAGGTAGGATGTCCAGTTAACTTTCATCGAAAACTGTGCCCAGACAGGCATGGTGGGATGTCCAGTTACCTGTAGTCCAAAACTGTGCCTACACAGGCAAGGTAGGATTTCCGGTTACCTGTTGTCCCAAACTGTGCCCAGACAGGCAAGGTATGATGTCCAGTTACCTGTAGTCCCAAACTGTACCCAGACAGGCAAGGTAGGATATCCAGTTAACTTTCATCCAAAACTGTGCCCAGACAGGCAAAGTAAGATGTCCAGTTAACTGTTATCCCAAACTGTGCCCAGACAGGCTAGGTAGGATGTCCAGTTTACTGTTGTCCCAAACTGTACCCAGACAGGCAATGTAAGATGTCCAATTAACTGTTGTCCCAAACTGTGCCCACACAGGCAAGGTAGGATATCCAGTTACCTGTAGAACCAAACTGTAACCAGACAGCCAGAGTAGGATGTCCAATTAACTGTTGTCCCAAACTGTGCCCACACAGGCAAGGTAGGATATCCTGTTACCTGTAGTCCCAAACTGCGCCCACACAGGCAAGTTTAGTTAGGATGTCCAGTTGCCTGTTGTCCTAAACTGGCTGCCAGGAGCAATGTCAATTTATCTTTTTATGTATACAGTGAAAACTTTAACAATTATTTTCTTCAAAACTAGTTGTCAGATTTGAAAATAATTTAGCATTAGTGTTCCTTGGCTCACCCACTACAAAAAAAAAATGTTCAAATATTTTGATCAGTAAAGAAAACATGGCCTCCAGTGGGTAGATTCAGCTTTCCTTTTAAATATTCTCTTTCTCTAAACCTAGAGGCCAGATTTGATAATTATTTGACATGAATGTTCCTTGGGTGACATCATTTATCTTCTCCTCTGAAACTATAAATGCTAGAGCTAAACTATATTCCCTTATATATTTATATGAGGACACTTTTCCCTGTTGTTTATATAAGAAAAAATCATTGCCATCTTCAGGTGAGTCCCTTCAGAGCCATCATGGCCCTTTTGTTTTTATTTATTTTTAATCTGTTTGAAAGCTTTTTTAAACTCACAATACAAAATTGTCTTTTCTGTTGTAATTTGATCATGCAGAATTTTGCCTAAACAATAAATGAAACAACTATGGGCCATTAAATATCATATTTAACACAGGTAAACCCCTTGAAAGTTTATTGGGACTCTATCTTGAAGAAATAGCATCTGATCTCTAAGAAAACGTTAATCAATGTATTTGGCCACTTTATTTTTTATCTGATCTTAAGAAAATTTTAACACAGTGTATTTGACCACTATTTTTATTATCTGATCTTAAGAAAATTTTAACACAGTGTATTTTACCACTATATTTATTATCTGATCTTAAGAAAAATTTTACACAGTGCATTTGACCACTATATTTATTATCTGATCTCAAGAAAATTTAACACAGTGTATTTGACCACTATGTTTATTTTCTGATCTTAAGAAAATTTTAACACATTGTATTTGACCACTGTTTTTAGGCAGCATTTGAGAACCAGTCAAATTGGTCCAGTTGCACTGGAGTTATGCCACTTGATTTGTGAATAATTCAACAATTCATATTGTCTGTATCTTAATGTACAATATCTACTCTTGTCGCATTAGTTTCTTAAATTTCTCATTTGCCTCGATTTGGAGACCTAACATCTAAACTGGCAAAAGGAAAATACAGTCTTCATCAGGAAGACTCTTTCTACTTAGCAAAGGCAATGTATATCAACCCAATATTAAAGCTTTACTTTGAAATACTTACATTCTTTTGAAAATCTGAATCATAGATACTATGGTATTTGCTTAATACCGTAGTTGTAAAGACATAAAATGTCAGGTGTCTGCCTAATTCAGTTGACATTTTTCAGCAATGAAATAAATTTTCATATCAGGTAGTAAAGACACTAGGCCATCTTTGGGACTATGCTTGTAAAATGTCATGAAATTTTAAATATCATATAACTAACACTTTTTAAGTACCAATCCTTGTTTAAGACGGGTATATCTCTGGTTTGTTTAGTGCAATCTTGATTTAATATTCAGGCTTATAATAACCAAAGCATTGCACTTTATAAGAGAATCTCTGGAATTTGTTAGAAAGAGTTAGCATCATCAGATGCATGTAATGTATTGAATATTGTGTGACAAAAAACATTTCTTTACTATGTATGCACAATTAATCTCTGCTTTTACAATTTATTTCAGGATCAGTCTGCAGCTTTCAATGTCAATTACATTTGTGAAGAAAAGCAAAAAGGTAAAGTTATTGAAAAAGATGCTTTTGTTAAGAATTATATTTGTTAATAATTTGGAGCTATTTTGGCACATGCCAGTTCATACTTGAATATGCTGATCTTTCAGTTAATCGTTAATCAGAACCCTTTTAAAAAAATTTGACTCATTCACAACAGCCATTTTTATACGCCCATTTGAAAAACGGGACGTATTATGGGAACACCTGCGGCGGGCGGGCGGCGTCCACAGGGTTTCCGCTCTCTAAGTCAAAGAGTTTTCATCC
>JAULCC010607573.1:0-10391 GCA_032358795.1 Nuttallia obscurata
ATATTCACCAAGTTTGATAAAGATCGGATGAAAACTCTTTGACTTAGAGAGCGGAAACCCTGTGGACGCCGCCCGCCCGCCCGCCCACCCTCCCGCCGCAGGTGTTCCCATGATACGACCCGTTTTTCAAACGGGCGTATAAAAATAAACAGACCAAATTAGTTCTGCAATACTATCTAGCTTGAAAATGATTAATCACGTATTTTACAGTATGCAACCACAACGTTGAAACAATGCAACTATTACGAACGCATTTTAGTGATTTTAAATATGTTGATGTCTATGTTCTAGTGTTGTAACGAATGAAAGATAGCTTTTAACTTTAGAACTTTTATTTCATTGTTCCTGTCCCATATGGACCTGGGGCGTGCCAATGTACCAATGAATTCGGACCACTTCTTAACCCTGGCATGATCGTAAGAGGCGATTAACAGGGTTTGAATGTGGATCTGGAGTTTCTGCATCTCTGATTCTCCAGCAGGTATTAAGTTGTTGGATCCATACCACATATTTTAAGCTCGATGTAATGAGATGTGGATCCAACAAGTTTTTTCCTGAATGGCGCCGTATAACCTATACAGTGTTGCGGTGCCGTAAAACCCAACTAAACTCAACTCTTTTTTTACTTTCAGAATCATTTTGTATATATTTTGAATCTATGATTTCTTTTGCAAATTACCGTTTGTTGAAATATCATATGCTATGGTCTATGATATAATTGATGAAATAGAGTAAATTTCATTTAAAAAATGTTGTGTGCTCAATCAGCTTTTTGTACAATACATATTTAACAATAATCGTTGTTACGACTAATGCCTTTAGAAGCAACTGTTTTTTTCTGCAATGTCAGTACTGCTTGTGTTTTATTCAAAGCAGACACAACTTTAACGGCTCTGTTCAACCTTTCGTCACAATTCAACGGCAAATCAATCACTGCTTCGATGCGTCTGCTAGTTTTCTGAAAACAATTTACGGTTTGCTTATAATCATCGAAAATCAATGCTATACTACTTCTTCCGTAAATAATATTTTGTTATACAATGTTATATGGAGTATATATGTCTAACTATGAATGTAAAATACTTCATGCTAAAACATCACACAGCCTTTGATAAATGTATCGACACAAAAACAATTTCAAACAAAAGAAACAAGCGTAGTTAAGTCTTTATAGCTAAACAATACTAAATTCTAATTTCCTTTCGCTATATTGTAATTATTGGAATACTATGTTTACATAGATAAACCATTGCTTTCCATAGTTGAAACTGTTATTTGATATCAGATGGAGTTATTTTAACCGTGTGCATTTTGTTTAAACAATAACATTACAAACCTGCAATCTATGCAGTTTATTAAACGAATAAGAAGTGTAAACTTCCATTTATAAATCTATTATACTATTATCCTTTGTAAGACAACTCTTAACTCAGTATGTATGAAGAGTATTTTTTTTTCATTTGGTCTGTTAGTAAATTGCACATGTATCTAAAGATTAGGAGATGAGAATTATCTGCCGAATTCTAACGAATATGATATTGCAATATCCGTTTTGGTCTTTCTTGTGACTATTTAACTTCTATTAAAGAAGTGTATATAAAGCAGTTAATTCTATCTGGACTTTTTCATATTGGATGTTCTGACTAACATATAATACGATGCCACATTATCACTTCAGAAGTCTAACTGCTCTTAGTTTATAAGTCAGCAATATCTGAACATTATCATAGCATAAAAAGCTTATAAAGATAAAAATGTTTTCTGCAAGTCAGACCTATGGAAAGACATGTAACTGCAAGTCAAACAAATGTATGTTAAATTACCTCTTTTGATAGGTATGTTGATGTGTTTACAATCGTAGCACATAGAAGGTCAAACGGTATTTTGTCGATTCTAACGATTTCTGTGAACATTTTAGTGTTCAGGCTGGCCATTAGACATCTTCGTAGTAAAATATTCAAAGGGAACAAAGGACATAATTGTTCGAGCACATCAGAAAATGATCTATATAAAACAAAAGGCCATAATATTAACAAACATTATAGATGTATTGAACCAGAATCGACTGGTTACATCAATCAAAATGCAAATCATAATATGTAAAACATACATCGTTTATTCTAATAAGTATACATATATCGTACTTTATATTAATAAAAATTGGAAAACAACTTACATTTTTACATCTTTACTATGTCGGAGTTTTTTGGAAAAGTCTTCGGCAGACTGACTGTCAAAACCCCACCATAGTTTGGAGTAGTTTGTATCACACAAATAAAGTTCCTCTGTTTCGTATGGTCTGCACTCCGACCTTAACAAATGGAGCAGCGGCATACAGAATAACCATGATACTTCGTCGGGCAACAAGCCAAAGAACTTTCGATACACCTCACCATATCGTCACTGAAAGTAACAGTAATGTGTATGAGACATGTGAATAAACTGATAGAGATTGCTTTAATAAAGTCAGATAACTATACAACGTACACCATCATTTATTGATTCTTTACAGAAAACATGTACGGAAGAAGTCATTCTTAAACGTTTTAGAAGAGGCTGGCACAGCTATACTTTACGTGGTAGCTATTTGTAAAACTTTGGGACAATGAAGCTCAAAGAATATAAAAAACAAAATCATAAATATATGTTAATATTTTTTTCTCGGGTAAACATATTGTCATAAAAATAAAGGTAGTCTGATGCATACATGTTTTGTTTTTAAAGAAGACATGAAATATGAAAAATATTCCGCAACCCAAAATTCAACAGATCAAGACTGTATAGAACACTTGAATTGATAAAGTTTAGATTCGACGTTTTAATAGTTTTAATGTAATTTAGATTCTGCTTTGTATGAGTGATAAGTTCTAAAGGAAAATGACGCCACAAATAATGCTTACTCAAATTTATCGAATCAAGTTAACAATATTTGGTTTCCCACATGAATTGTAAACAGTTGTAAAACATAGGATTCAACTTACCTCTCTGGTCCAAATGCACGCTTATTGCAGTCTAACTCCAAGCAGGTGTGTTCATTATGAGACAGTTGAATAAGATGTTGTCTGCAGAGCTGTACACATGTATCTCTATCCGTCAGTGGTTTATTATCACATGTGATCATAAAATGTCCAGAGTTTTCAGGTACCACATTCCATTGTCCTCAATCGTGTTTCTACACATTGACTTGACAGGATTTTTATGTTGGGCTGAATTACCTAAAAACAACGGGAAGTATGTTTTTCATCTGAAATCTTGTTTTTGTAGTTTGGATAAGAACCAATGACTATGCTTAGCGCAGTACCGAGTAGCAAAGTAATTTATATGGTTCTTAAAATTTGTGAAGTTTTCATGCAAAAATTAAGTAAAAGGCAATTGAAAGAAATAAAAACTATCAAATTGTTCGAAGGATAAACGAACACAATGTCAGGCAGTTGTTGTTATTGCATTGTTATAGAAAATTCTGGCATATATGTTAGGTTAAATCAATTGTAATCATGTTGGATATACATGCTCGATAGAGACACAAAACTGCCTATTTGTTTATAAATGCTAGGTAAAGTTTTTAAGCTAGGAATTTATAAGAATACAAAAAATCGTTGAAAACATTATTTTTTCTTTAGACAAAGAGGCAAGCCTAAGCCATTTAGAATAATTTGTATTTCAATTTATGTCGTGTGTTTTTTATTTGATATCTTTTTAAATGTTTACCTTAATATTTTTTAATGTGGAGAAACATTTTTATGACCATCTGTTTCGTTGATTATGTTGTGCGGCAAATATCTAGGTGTTATACTGCATTGCACAGTATTTGTAAACTGTGCAACATGTGGCTTTATTGGAGTATTTTGCTATTCAGCGAAACCTCAATACTGACCAAGTTTCATTAACATTTGGCTAAACTATAGCATTTAATGCGTTCACATGATTGTTTGTTGAATATCTAATGACATGATTATTAACCTGCATGGGCTCTACTAAATTCATCTCAGATGCAATCAAAGGGACAAAGTTCCAGAAATATAAGGCTCATAGTATGATCTTTATTCTGTTCACAGTGTACTAGCCTATGTAAAACCAGTGGATCATGGGGGCGAGATCAATTTTGACCAAAGTTTTATATGTTGAAACATATTTCAGGGGTCCACTTGACAATACTGCAGACTGAGTATCTAAACTCTAGGTCTTTTAGATTCTAAAAAGCAGATTAATTTAGTTGCAATTTATATAAGCCTTTACACAACCAGTGACTTATCGGAAGGAGCCAATTTAGAACTCAGCTGTTAATTTAACAATCTTTATAGAGATCCACGTGATATTGCTACACAGTGCATTTTAAGGCTCTAGACCTTGCAGTTTCTGACATTATGATATGATAAGTTTTTTCTACATAAGCATGTATAAACCAGTGACTTCAGGGCTGGGGTCAATTTTAACCATAGGGACAGAATTTGAACAGCATTAAAAGGTTTGCTAGATAAAACTACACAATAAATATCAAAGCTCTATATCTTACAAATGTGTAGATGTCTACTACACACAGCTACATTACGAATAGCTGACCCTTTTATCTACGGGTTTTTATTTCTGTATTCAAGTCTTAGTTAAATAAAAGCCCCCTTGAGCAGGGTCAATTTTAACCTCAGAATCATAACTTAAACAAACTATGTAGAAGACCATTAAAATATTACTCAGCAAAAACTGAGTTAATATCTTAAGGTTTCTGAAAGAAGATATTTTAAGATTTACATTTCTGTCGCCATAAACACCAGCGTTATGAATAAAATCAAGTAATTTTAACACATTTGAACGGGAAACCCCTATGGCATATCGCTGTCAAGTTTTGTTAATGTTATAAGGAGTTGCTGGAAGAAGAAATTAAAGACGAACGCCGGACGCAGATTTGTCACAACAGCTCAACTCAGCACGCTGTGTTTCGGTTAGTTTAAATATGATAACGCAAAATGTGGTCTAATATTTGTCAACGAACTAGTCTTATGAAAAGGATGCATACATTTAAAGCACATTAAGTAACAGTTGCTTACAGCTGCATAAAATTCTTCTACTGCATCACAATCCGCCTTGTCGTAAAAGTTAACTTTTTTCAGGCCGTCCACTAGGCATTTTAAGGTATGCCAGTATGAACGGTGTTCTACGTCTGTTTGTTGCTGACAAGTAAGGCTAAACTGCTGAAAGAATACAATCTCAGCAAGACTAATTGCGTAATCCGGTCCAATTATTCTTGTCTGCAATGGTGGCGTTTTAGTCCATTTGTTTTTTTATATAGTTCACAGCTGCTTCAAAAAAGTTTCTTTTGTTTTACAAAAGGTCACCACTCCGTCGTAAATATCGAACTCAGTTGAATGTACAACCAATTAATAACCCAATAAGTTATCCATAAATCTAAACAATGTTGATACAATAGCTTTTAACTATTTTCATGATAGAATAAACGAAACGCACCTGTCAATAAAAATAATCAGTCTCACACAGCAATATGTGTCATATGTGTAGGAGACACATTAAATTCTGAAATCATTATGAAACGCATTTAAAACTTGCACACTTAATCCTATTGTTTATAATGTAAAGACTATACCAGTGAAACAGTTTTATATTACATGTCACTTGTAGTAATAGTTCTATAGAACTATTTTATATTTTATTGGTTAGTAACTAGTGTAATACAAAGAAGAATTGTTTTGTTGGCGAGCCTTAATTAATTCGCATGTTTACAAAGATGACCGATAACGTGTTATCAGTAATCACTGACAGTATTTATATCACGTTGGATACATAATAAACAAAGCTACTACAACTGCAACTGAATCGACTACACGCGTCTTATTTACGCAGTGAACTTTGTTGGAGTGACGTCACACGTCATCTACATAACATTTTACCCTTTAATGAATGAACCATTTATGTGTAACAGTTTGGAATGACAAATTCTACATATACCGACATGATAAGGTTATATTATTGATCATTTTACTTATTAGTACGAGTAAGAAACTTAATTGCACAAAACAAAAACACTGTCGGCATTCTTTTGTTTTAGTGATGAACTATTTTTGGTTGATACTCACAAATCCATGTGTGTAATTTGGTCCTAATTGCGTAGAACATTCAACAACTAGGGTTCGAAATATTTTAATTCTATGGTGTTGTGACATATGATAAAAAGAATCTTACACTTTTTTTTAATTCCATACCACATCTTTATTAAACTAGTCCAGAAAAATGTTATTATGCTTCCCAAAGGCTTGCATAACAACATATTCCTGAACTCGTTAAATACAATTTGGTATGGAATTACGCATTATGTAAGATCCTCTATTCATTAATAAAGCGAAATTTTATAAGAATAATATTCCCAAACAGACATCGTTTTTCAGTTTTAATGTCAACTAGGAATGAAACTTTATTAAAACATTTGGCTACATAGTTACATTGTTTTGAAAAGAAAGAATAAAATTTTGTTAAATGCCATTTGATGTTTGTAGCAATTTATGATTATACATATCTTTTAAATTAAACATTGTTACCATATTTATGAGTACAACTGAGCTGTTTCTAGACACATACCTTATGTATATTTAATTTTCTTATATTTCTTGTATATGTGTTAGGGCCGGAGAGCTTTATCGCAATACCTTTTCCAAACTTGTAAACTATAATTTTATCTGGTGTCCTAGTTTTTGAACCGAGATGTCTTATATTCAAACACTATTGCAAGTTTTTTTTCTATGATTTGATCTGGTGGTCAATATTGAAACCTGGTGACATAGTTCTATGTCCCCCGATGATCCTGAATGGAACCACATTTATCAAGATAATCATTTTGAAAAACAATTATGAAGATTTAATAAAAAGCAGCGTCCACTGTCAACACAAGATAAATCTATGTGTTTTTTGTCTGGTGGCCTAGTTTCTGACCCCAGATTACCCATAGTCTTTCTTTAACTATATTTGATCTAGACAATTATTTTGACGAAGCTTAATACAGATAAAAAGCGCAAAAAACAACTTCTATTGTATACATATAGTTTTATATGATTTGACCTGTTGTCCTGGTTTTCTATCCATATAATTCACTTGACCTTATGTGTATCAAGGAAGTCAATATGACCAAGTTTCATAAAGACCCAGTGCAAATGTGGACGCTATTATGTACACAAGCTAAATTTGGACATACAGATGGACGAAGGACACTAATTGATCGCAAAAGTTATAGTCAGATAAGCTTTCAACAGAATACTTTAGGCATTTTATCTCTTTTAAAGGAAGTTATAAATCTCTGAAATAAATCCTTAAATTGCATAGCTGCTGCTGTTGTTTAGTGGCAGTGTATCTGTGGAAGTAGTTTTGTCATATTACGACGATGAATGCATAAAAAATAAGTGCTGCCTATCTGCAGTGCGATTCGGTTTACACATCACATAGTTACCCTTCTCAGTCAAACTATACTGAAACCGGGCCAGTCAGTCCTAGAACTATCCTTATAATGTCCTGAATAATGGAACTTTATCTGTTATATGAGCTTAACTTTAATTTCTCATGTAGTATTTGCTTATGCGGTTAGATATCTATATCTTCATTATTGATATTAACATCTTTTTTAATGATTAGAATAGTCTAAGCGAATATAAAAGTATACTATTAACTGCCATTGTACGAATAAGTTTTAATCGCCCCATAATTGAAATAAGCCGATCCAAACAAAACAAAAGCAGTTTTTATATAGTACCTTTTAACATCGAAAACGTACATATATTACAATGCAGTGAATAGTGTTAAAGTGTCAATATGCGGACGTTACAACATACGAGGTGTTCACACTGTTTAAAATAAAAAATGAACATGTTGCAGTGTTCTATCGTTACATTTAATATATCGTGACAAATAGGTCACTCTCTGGATTAAGTCCCGCAGACTCATCCTTAACTTTTCAAATATCGAGAAACACGTACTTTCTTTATCTGATACATAGAGTGATCTGCTTGCATAATATTTCACCAACTGACGGTATACATGTATGTTTCCCGGACTTCAACTTCGTTGTGACCTGTTCTCAGACAGACATAGTTATACAACATGCCGCTTTGTATGTCCTCTTTGTCCATTTCAGTCGTTATCCTCATGTATCTCAATAGGTTCTTCTCGCGAGTTTCTGTCCTGGTAAAGCATATACTACACATGAGTAAATGCAAGAAATAACGAATAACGTAAGGTCGTACTTGGATATGTTAAAACCATTTACTTTTAAAGTTAATTTTTATAAGTCTATCTACAAATATAACATTCAAAGTTTTCACTTTTCTACTCACCTGGTTATGTAATAGAAGGTAGGGGTGTGTCTGAAGTTTTCTATAAGAATGTAGTTATGTAAAAAAATGAGCAAAAATGAGAAAATACGTCCTAAAACGTTGGTATTCAGCATGTCCTATTGTAACAAGTCAATGCCCAAGCCCACAAAACAGCAACTGTAGTCCAGTTTTTGAAGTCGAAAACGTTTATTTGAACGAATGATAAAAATAAAAGCGTTATTGTTTTTACATTTTTCTCAATTGCTTTGCCTTGCACATATGCCACAATAATTGGAAGCAAGTCATCTGGTGACATAAGATTCATGTTTGCAGCACTTTTGAGTTCTGACCAATTTAGGCATGCGAACAGTTTTACTGGAAGATGATTGTATGTTTCAAAAAGAGGGGACAGATCATGCATGACTGTTTGTAGTAATCTGTGAAAAAAAAGAAATAGATTAGTATAAATAGCTTGCATTTGACTCTGGTTGTACACTAAAACTGAAACGTAGGTACTAACTACTAAAACAACATGAACCCTTATATAGAGATTGGTTTGTGTTATTTTTAATGTGCTGTTTAAATCACAGCTTAACTGACGTATGTCAATTTTATCACAAACATATAAATTTGCCTCAATAAGAAACGGTAAGTGTTTTGTATCTGGACTTAAGGACATTGAATATGTTTTGATTCACATAACTACACAAAATAACCAATTTATATCCGACTGTTGAACAGTACTGGCAAAAACACAAAGGCATTGCTCAAATGGTAAAAACTTCTGCAGTTTTATACTATTTAAAGTGTTCTTAAACAGTTCGCTGCAGGCTAAGTTTATGCTCAACCAACTCCATGATTACGAGGGTTGCTTGATAAGCTGTGAGGCTTGCACTGAAAGAGTAAAGCAGGTGTTAAGATGGTATTCTATTGGTAGATTATCTGCAAAAGGGACAAATAATCAATCAATTGCACATATTATGCAACAGTTCTTAGGCAGAGAGAAAATATTGAATTAGGCCATTTCCGGTACCCACTTTCGGTCAGCTGACTTCATACATGCAATAGAGGACTGTCTGAACGGTCAACAAAAAGGACTTCTTTAAAAGTGGCATTGAGGCCCTTAAACGTCGCTAGCAAAAGTGTATAAATACTAAAGGGGATTATTTGATAACAATGCAATATGTCCACCAAATGTCAAACTCTTACATATCAGGCTCACTACTTATCAAGCAACTCTCGTAAATTTGCTAGTTTGTTGTTTGCTTTTTCTTAAAAAATGCTAAATGGTTTTCAATATCATTCGGAGAAAATGATAGGCATAACCATAATGAACATACCCGCCAAAGTCATTGGGGTTCAACCTTATTTTGATGACATCTATTTCTGGATAGTCTACTTCACTAACAGATACTGCGTAAAGCAATGGCAAGCAATAGAACCATAACAGATCTTCTGTGGTAAACTCAATGAAGATGCGAAGGGTTGTTTTTACAGAGACACTGAAATCGTATGAAACAATGAACATGCAAATATTAAAAAGCTGTAGACTATTTTCAAAGTAACGACTCAATGCAAGTGACATGTCTGCATATAACATACTTAAAAACAATACAGCCTGTTGTCTTGTCTGTAATTATTATATATTACAAATGTGCATTAGCATTGTTAAAATCCCAACTACAACACTGACAGAAATTGCAGCGTTTATAGGGTTGTCTGGAAAGGGGGATATTGTAACAATAAGGTAACAAATGTCTTTGGAATATTATTAATGTTTAACTTTTGTCTAACACATGCGGTTTGACAGTCAAGTTCTTTGGTGTGTCCAGTGAGCTGAAATTATAAAATACTTTAGAATAACAAACATAGTTATCTGAGTGAATGGGTCATCAATAATTATGGTATATATTATTTTCAGACCAATGATTATTCAAATGGGTATATTAAACAAGAGTGCCAAACTGACACAAAATACGCCCGTCGTATTTGTAGTAATTCAAGGGCTATAATTCAGGAGTGCCTGGGGGATTTGGCTGGTTATAGAACTTGGTCGAGATATTATGCCCACCAACATATTCACCA
>JAULCC010607795.1:0-10390 GCA_032358795.1 Nuttallia obscurata
CTGACACCGACAAACCAGTCGTAATGCTAACCCTAAATCCTGAGCGTCAAGGAGGAAAGCCATTACTACCATTTTTATAAAGTATTTGGTATGACCCGGCCGGGGATCGAACCCGCGGCCTCCCGCACCGGATAGACTCTGTACATCACGTGCTACCGGAACATATACATTCTACAATATATATAACCAAGACTTCTATAATTTCCATTATTCAGACTGGTAGTACACTAGAGTTAAAAGTAGCCATGCAAATGTTACTTTTGACAGTCGATGTTTTGAAATTACTTGAGAAAGATTTAACGGCTGTAATTGACCGACACTTTCACGGTAGAAGAAAGTTGTTTCATTGGTTACTACTTCTATTATGTTATGTATAACACATTCAGTGTAATAAATACAAACTGCACACTTGAATAATAGGCGGGGCTTATTAGCTGGCCCAAAGGAGGGCTGTACGTACTACTGCTGTGCTACATACCAATAAACATGCCAACTAAGTATCTTAAATCACGGAATTATACATTTAGTGCTTAAATTAATTAAAGATAATTTGAAAAGCGTGAAATTCATCATCGACAGCTGGAAATAATGAAATGTACAAGTTTTAGTTGAAACTCAGGAGGAATGTTAACAAATAGGCCTTCACGTCGTCACTCGAGCACTTGTTCTGTTCTCTACTTACAGGTTTTTATTTATTATTTCTTATGATTTTGTTTCCTGTCGAAGAAATGCCTTTTAGCTAATGTTAACTGTGGACTCTAAATCTTGTACATACCATATAGTGTATGCGCTTAAGCGAAACTAGGACACACGTCTAAATATAAATTTTCCAATATCTGTATAAATAGATTCAAGCCTGCGCTGTAACGCTCGCAGATAAAAATAGACTTATGAACAAACGTGACCTTTCTAGAATGTTGGTGTTCGTTCGCTGTGTTTCTGAATTCTTCCTTTCGAGAAAACTCCGATTGTGTATAAATGCTGGAAACTTTTAGGACTGTGCCATACTTAACGATAACGTCGTAACAGTAACAACAAACAACAAACTGGAAGAAGAAAAAAGGCAAATTGTAAAAAGGCTAAACACTAAATCATGGATTTACTAGGCCTATATGGTATGGATATGCCACAGAGAATGTCGCCGATAGAGCGCCTGATAACTGGACTTGTTGATGCTCTACCAGAAAATCAGAGTGGGTTGTACGGATCTGGGCGACCTGGTGAAAGACAGCAGTGTGACGGCTCTTGCAGATACTGGGTGCCAGGTTACAGTGGCAGCCGTCCAGTCGATCGAAAGCAGTGGATCCACGTTATCAACATTGGCAACTTCGATCCAAAGGAGGTCAGTGCGAAAGTTGAGGCCGGTCAAGTCGTAGTTCATGCTAAGCACGAACAAAAGAAGGGCGATAACTATGACTTGTATGAAAGAAGACGCACTGTAAAAGTACCAGAGGGCGTGGACCCTGATAAAGTTTCCTGTTTCGTAGGAGGGGATGGCAGATGTTTTATCAAAGGACCGTTAATTGAAAGAGAGGAGAACAGCGCACTGGAATCTGGCGATAAATCGGCTGACGGTGCTTCCAGTCAGACCTCTGTAGCTGATCAAGATAAAAAGAAGGGAGAAGGGGAAAACACTTCGCTTGCAATATCTATGGATAGCTTTTTGTCACCGCTTATGGACTCCGCAAAAGTGGTTGAAGACGGCTTGAACAAGAATTACGAAGTCAAGCTGAACCTGAAAAATTTTAAACCGGAAGACGTGTCCATTCGCTTTGTAGACAACGAATTACAAGTGGACGCACAGAAAGAGGTCAACAATGACGGCGTGTATGCAATCCAAGAAGTTCACCGTAAGTTTCGCATACCAGAAGAAGGTGTTCTTAACGATGCACGTGCAGAAGTTAGCAGTACTGGTGTCGTGACCGTCACCGTGCCATTGAGAAGCCAGACAAGCGAGGAGGCACGAACAATACCCATTCTACATATGAGCGAATGAGCATTCTTGAAAACATATGTGACAGGATATGTACTGTGTGATATATGACTAATAGTTCTTTAAACTGGCAGTTCGAAGAGACAGATACCAGTATTGATTATATAAATCTTTGTGAAAAAAGGAGTTGACATTTGTCAATAGTTAGAGATTAACACTCAATGTTGATTGGTATGTAATTTATCCGCTTATAAATTCTGTAGGTAAAATTCTGTAAGTAAGTATTACATGCGAGATGACATTTAAAGATGTTTCTAATTATTTGTTCATGATTTTTCACGCATGCTATGTACAGCATCATTTTCACCTTTCCCATTTTGAATAAATGAATATTCGCTGAATGTATTCAAAATCTATGAGTAAATGTGTAAAAATACGTGATTATCAGCATATGTACATTACATTTTTGTAATGATTAATGTTAATATTGTTTATATGTTGAAAGTATATTGCAAAGATGTGTATACTTATCTAAATGATTCATGGATGTTCAAATGTTTCATATGTTATAATTGCATGTTCTTTGTAAACTATTTTGAAAACCGTTCATCATTTTGTTAGTGAACTGTATATAACAATTCTGTTTAGATATGAAAAACAGAATTTACAATATGTATAAATTGAAATAATAAAACAATGAACTAATGTTCAAATCAACAAAGACGTATTTTTTGTCAGTCCATACCAGATGGTTTAGATAATAGTTTAATTCAAAACCTAGTCTCACTTGCCATGATAAATTAAAATTAGGTTGGAGTTTGACCTCAGTCTGTCGTTGAAAAGAGTCGCGAATTTGTTAACCAATTGAGCCTGAGAATTAAAATAATAATAAAAATTATTCGACATGACGGACGAGGTCAATTTTCTTTCTGCATGATTTGTTTTCATTAGCCCTACGTGGGCCTTGGGCGTGCCCATGTAGCACAGGAGGCGACTAACAGGGTTTGAACATGAATCTGGAGTTTCTGCATCTTTGATTCTCCAGCAGGTAATAAGTTGTTGGATCCATACCCAATATTCTTATCTCGATGTAAATCAGATGTGGATCCAACAAGTTTTTTACCTGAATGGCACCATATAACCTATACAATGCTGCAGAGCCGTAAACCAAACCCAACCAGTCATCATGTTATTATATCATGATGTTAAGATGAGGGGTAGTTGCTTAAAGAGAGGGTTGACTGTCTTTGTTTATGGACAAAAAAAATGAAAAAAAATAAACAAGGTTGTATGAGCGGAATGATAAAGGCTTAATTGGTACAGTTTCTTTAGCATGGTTTCTCAAAGTTGTTCTGAATCCTGGGGCAGTTTTATTAAAATTTGTACGTACATTCATATTTTTTATAACTTTTTCATACAGATATTGCTGGTCATCTGCATTGTAAATTGATGGCCATAAGGATACAAACAGTACTTACCTATCGTGAATTTTTTTTGTAAATTTACTTATTCGTAGGATATTTTATTAAAAACACATAAGAACTCATTTGTACAAAGTTTATTTGATAAATAATGTTTAAATGAATATGAACACAATTCCCCCCAGGGTAATTTTATGAAGATTTTCCACAATAAGTAAGTACTGTTCGTAATTTTATGAAGATTTTCCACAATAAGTAAGTACCGTTCGTATGTATCGCCCCATGTGGGCCTGGGGCAAGCTAATGTAGCACAAGAATTTGGACCATTGCTTAACCCTGGCATGATCGTAAGAGGCAACTAACAGGGATTGAATGTGAATCTGGAGTTTCTGCATCTCTGATTTTCCAGCAGGTATTAAGTTGTTGGATCCATACCCCATATTTTTATCTCGATCTAAATGAGATGTGGATCCAACAAGTTTTTGCCTGAGTGGCACCATATAACATATACAGTGTTGCAGTGCCGTAAACCCAACTCAATCAATCAGTCGTATGTATCATGGCGGCTGTCATTTTACATCACATAAAAACGCAAATGTTTGTATGAAAGAATTGGAGAAGAATATTCGAATGTTCGTACAAAGTTTATTAAAACGGCCCCTTGGTCCTCATATCTTTATCTAGATGCACATAAGGTTTAAATGTATAATGTTTTTATCCATCATGGTATGAGGTAGCATGTACCTGGTGTTGCCCCTTCTCACTTACATTAGACATTTCCATTGATTATCTCCCTTTATTTATTCAAAATGAGAGTATTCATGCAAAAACTTGAGTATTTGTTTGAACAATTATCGAGTTATTATGATTGTCAATACGTTAGTGAAGGTCATGGATTTTGAACTTTTCCTAAGCATTGACCTATTTCTCATGCCTGATATTTCATACACTTGATTGGATGTCACTATCACCTGATTTATTTCAGCCAATCATAGTCATGGATTTTGACTAAACTAATGAGTTCATGCTGACGACAATGTCAGAACTCATATTGTTATAAATAGAAAATATATTGAAATTTTCAAGAAAAGTTTACATTAAGTTAAACCTACTTTTAAATTTCTAAGTGTCCTATATTTAAAATTTTGAAATAAGTTTTGTAGTATAATATGTTCTTATTTATATGTTGGTTTTTGAATTGTAGAAACATGCATTTACTTCCTACAAAAGTCAGCGGATATTGACATTATCTTGCCATGCATTTATTTAGTTTTCTTGTATTCTTTATAGCAGATACCATTTGGGGCTATGTGTGATAAAAAAGTTACATTGTACGAGGGCTGTTCAAAAATTATTGATATACATGCAATAGAATTAAAATGTAAGGGCGTACAAAAATAATATCTTATCACAAGCTATTTTAATGTTACGATTATACATCGACGGAATTTTGACCTGTCTACCCAAGTAGAATTTCACCAGTATCACTCGGAAGAGCACAAGGTCTTAATCACAGGAGCACGCTGATGACGTTTATGAACATCATGCAGTTTAGATGCCGCAACTCTTCTCTCACGATTGTTGTCTAATGATAATCGGGATATCTCACCGTACACATATTCGTTCCATGTTTAGTGTTTCAAATACTAACTTGTGTATTGTTGCCACTTGGATGTTACATTGCTGCAAAATATTCTGCACAGTTAGTCAAGCATCATGGTGTATTGCGACACTCACATCTGAGGTCAACGATTTTGTGATTACCATGGGTCTGCCATCTCCTTTTGAATCATATGGGGTCATCAGATCTTCAGAAAACCGTTTATGCCAGCAATGCACAAGTACCCGAGACACTTTGCTACCCTTTGTAGTCAGTCCCAGCATTTTCTTAGTCTCAACTGGACTCTTTTTCAACTCTACACAAAACTTATAAACATTCGCTGCTCCGCTTTAACCTTTGAACTCATTATGACATCATGATTCGTTTCTATTAACTTCGGCTGCAAGGATGTAACTTGTTTATTTTTCAAGCAAACGAAATGTAACTTGCACATTGTGACGTCTTGAATCTAACGTCACATTGGTGTGTATTATAATGTTTTCTAGCTATTTCCTTATAAATTTTGACCTTATTGCACATAAGAGAACTTTAAACAGTAGCCTTTAGTGGTATGCTCCGAATACCTTTACCTGTACTGGTAAAAATACAAATACTGAATAACCTGCTATATGAATTATACAAAGTGTGCTTGCTTTATGTTAATAAAGAGTCAATCTGAATCTATACGAAAAATAAATACGGAACATAAAGTATTTTCTAAATAACAGACTTTGTCTCAATAATTTCGAAACAGCCTTGTATATTGTGATATTACTCTTTATTTATCTGATGAAAATATCAGAAGTATTTTCCTCATCTATTAGGGAGAAATTTTGATACTGCATTTACACAATTGCTTGGTAGTAGATTATATGTTTGCCTTATAAAAGAAAAGGTGTGAATCACAAAATGTGGCCGCATAAATCCTGAAACTGACATCTTTAAGCTCTCAAGCTAAAATTTTATTATAAGTACCACTATAGGAAATGTATTAACAATATCACGAGATAAAATTAATCTATTAACCCTTAGCCTGCTAAATGTGACTGTGATAGAATATGCAAACAACTTGGATCCAGATAACACACCAAGTAACCCAGTGTTTAATCCAGATCCAAGCTGTTTGACACTTGGCCAACTGTTTTTCCAAATATTTAGCAATTCCAATGAATTTCAAAAACAAGGCAGATGACAATTTTTTCAACAGGCTAAGGGTTAAGGAATGCAGGAGCCGGTGGGCTCGATGTAGTCAAGCTGAATCAAATATGTAATATCATATTACCTTTATTAAATGCCCCAGAGGGCGTTACATTTTCCAAAAGGGGGGCATTTATTAAAATATTAAAAAAATAATAATCTTCATGACTAAGTGCAAAAAAAAAGTGTTAGGGGACATTATATGTGGTAAATGAATAGATGATACAACTGTACTGCACTGACTGTCTGCTGTCTAAACAGATGATGTTTATTGGGCTCATGACATATTTTGTTCATACAACTTTCTGTAGGACTGGACCCTTGGGGCACAATCGTGTAGTCGATATTGGTTAGGAAGTTGGGGGTTAGAGTCCCAAAGGAGGCCTTTCTCCTGACCACCATTATTTATAGGATACTGGTTCTACCCAGGTAACTGACTCAAGACTGAGATTTTACAAGCCACACGGTCTCAACATAATCCAGCTAAAATGAACAAATATAAACTTAAGAGGGACCATGTTGTTTACAGGTAATTTCTGCCATGTGTTCTTTAGTGGAACCTAACTAAGTGTTTATCATAAGTAATTTCAATAATCTGCATGTACTGGTATATACTAGGGCATCAATGATGCGATTTAAAACTTAATATTCAACACTTACACAGTTTTAATCATCCAATTTTTCCTTTTAGTTGAATAAAAAGCATAAACTAAGGCATTTATAGTGTTTATGTGGTCTTGTTTATGTATGGTAGATGATGGTTGGGTTGGTTAGGAGGTAATTTAGTTATATAACTCGTTATTTCGTTCAGATGATACATGTTTTTGTAATGTAGGCACATCCCAAGTTTATCTTACCTGGGTCTATATATTATATATATATATATGTTATACAGAATAGACTTTGAAGAATGTAAATTTTTGTTGCCTTGATTAAATAAAAATCTTGCAATCTAATGAAATTTAGTTTCTCATATTTGTTGACTTACTTGATGTCTGTTGTCAATAACACCCCCCCCCCCACCCCCCAATAAGAAATAAAACACACACAAAAAACCCAAAATATAAAAAGCTAATGAAAAACACCTTATACAAAGTTTACAAAGAGCTAACAGAATATGATTCAATTATAACATTTTGCAGACAAGGGGATACTTTGTGATCATTTTTCCCATGAAATATTGGGGAAGGCAGGTTAAGTGGTGCCAATCAGTTTTTATCCTCTGGACTTGGATTACAGACCATATTTTTTGCCTTATAAAAGATAAAAGCTCAATCTTGTTCAGAAGCAAATATTTACAGATGCAAGGATGGTGGTCATCTGGCCATGGCATAAGCTCTTCTGGTGTTAGGTAAGAATAGCTAATGTAATAACTAAATAGCTAATTAATATATGTAATAACAATATTATTATACAATAATGTTAAATATTATATAAAGTTGATAATAAAGAGATAAGTTATAGTGGATAACATTTTCAATGTGTTCCACATATGAGCATAAATATTTACAGAAAATGCTTAGCTGAAGTGATTGACATAAAAAAATAAAATGATAAAAACAAAACGGCATCAGTTTATTTACAGTTTTCATCTAAATGGTCAGACACATATCAAATAATCAGACTGATTAGTAAACACATTTTCTGGTAAAATTATGCTTAACCCTTAGCATGCTAAGGGCAACCGTGATAGAATTCGCAAACAGGTTGGATCCAGATTAGACGCCGCAGTAGTTTGACATCTAACCCATATCCAAGCTGTTTAACATTCGGCCAATTGTTTCTCTAAATATTGGGCAATTCTGATGAATTTTAAAATCTAGGCAGACGATTTTTTTTTAGCAGGCTCGGGGTTAAAAATTTTAAATGTACTATATTACTTGATAGTCACTTATAGAACAGTGCTTTTGACCAATCATGTGTGTTTTTTTGTTTTTATCGTTTAAATGGTTTGGCTATAAAACATAGGCTGCTTTAAACCAGCTACACCTGCTGCAATGTCAGAATTACAGATTCACACAAATAGAATGATAGATTGACTCAATTAGAATAATGTTTCTATCAATTTAACTCGATATAATGTCAGACTGACTGATTGCTTTAAATAGAAGGATGTCTTCAACAAACAAAACTCACTGCAATGTCAGACTAACACAATGACTCAAATAGAAATATGATATCAACCAAAAAAACTCGCTGCAAAATCAAATTGACAGATTGCCTAAAATAGAAGGATGATTTCAACCGATAAAACTCGATGCAATGTCAGACTGACAGATTGCCTAAAATAGAAGGATGATTTCAACCGATAAAACTCAATGCAATGTCAGACTGACAGATTGCCTCAAATAGAAAGATGTTTTCAACCAATTAAACTCATTGAAATGTCAGATTGACATATTGACTCAAAAAGAAGGATGCTTTTAACCAATAGAACTCATTGCAATGTTAGAATGACAAGTTGACTCAAAAAAAGGATGCTTTCAACCAATAAAACTCATTGCAATGTCAGAGTGAGATATTGACTCAAATATAAGAATGCTATCAACCAATAAAACTAATTGCAATGTCAGACTGACATATTGACTCAAAGAGAAGGATGCTATCAACCAATAAACACCATTTATCAAACTGATTATCAAATATGTATATTATGTATACTATGCAAAGAAAGAAACTTTACATGGGGTACTGATGTGTATTACACATTAAATTTTGCAAAAGTTTCAGTGTCATTTGAATCCTTAAACAAATATCTATGACTTTCTGGAAACAGTTATTTTATAAAAAATCAAAACACAAGCTTTATTTAGCTGTCAAAGTGCAAAGTGGTTGAATTTGAAAATCAAGAAAATTTGAAGTGATTCTCCAGGTGTATTTAAGACACTTTGCCAGCCTCGTTGGTATATGCCAATCTGCATTCATGTTCATAGCATAAGTGACCACCGTTACTTCTGATGTAGGCAAGAATTTGCCTCCTCTTTGAGTTTTGGTTGTCATAGATGACATCATTAAGGATGCCCTGCCATTCTTGTAATAAAGCCTGTTTTTGGTCATTTACAATGTTTATTTGATGGTTACTCTTAACCCGTCGTCCCAACTCATCAAAGATATGCTCTACTGGGAAAACAGCAGGCTATGGCAAGACGCTAACTTTATTCTGGGCCAGAAATTGTGTTGCTATTCTTGCAGTATGGGGCATTGCATTATTATGCAAGAGAATTATTCGTTTGTCGCGATTTTGCGTTAACAGCAGAAGGTTATTGTGCAAAATGTTAACATAATCAATTGCATTGAGATAACAACAAGGTCTGTCTTGGCTTGGCCTACAGTCCTACCCCAGATCATAACTCTTGCCACCAAACATATCCCTTTCCTGGATACAACCTGGAACTAATCTCTCATTTCTTCGATCTTAAAACTCGAACCCTTCTGTCGGCAAACATAGCCCTTTAACATGATTCATCTGTGAAAAGCACATTTTGCCATTAAACCTGCATTCTGTGCATGTGAAGCCGAGCCCCAGCCGCTCTAGTGTGCTGTTAAGATCTGCCCAGTATAGAGTCTGTGAGCAGAGTAGGGGTATGACTCTGCCTAAGAAGGTTTCTTATTGTCGATGTGCAGTTATTGTTTCAGGGACAAAACAATTATGTAGATGCGTCAGCGTCTCTACGTAATGTTACACAAGGCCTACCTAATCTCGGATGATCCCGGACGGACCCAGTAGCCATGTAACATGTTGTCAGGCTATGGATAGCCTGCCTGATGCATCCAAAATGCCAAAAAACAGCATTTACTGATGCCCCAACTATTAGCATGCTGATTGCCTGCTTACTCTGACTATCAGAAAGACATGGCTTTTTTCTTTTTTGTAATAAAGTCTACCAGTGACTGTGTAAAAAAGTGCATTTGATATAACGCCGCTATAGGTCAACACATTGTAGATGGTGAAAACTGGAAATGGAAAGTTAGGCGCAGTACAACTGAGCGAGAGTGCCATGCTGTGTAATCTCTATTGAGGGGCAAATTATCTAGGACAGGTAACTTGTAGTAAAAGATATTAAAACTTCGCTACATTAACTTATGTATGTAGTTTATTTTTTTGTGAAGTATATATATAAAATAGCAAACTATTACTTATCAAGTTGATAATAAGTCACACAAACAAGAGGACCATGATGGTCCTGTAATTGCTCACCTGAATATCTCCATATAAGGAAACTGGCTCCACCCCCTGGT
>JAULCC010607906.1:0-10390 GCA_032358795.1 Nuttallia obscurata
TCACCCTTGGGCTGTCAATAGTCCATCTGTCTATACATCCATCAACTTTTTTTATGAAGGACATGTTCTCCTGAACCACCGACAGGCTTCACCAGTACTACCGCAGTCCGTTCAAACTTGGACTGAACCATCAGTGCATCATCTTTTCTCAATTTTGTTCAAATGGTTCAGCTCCAATGCACAGCATGACCCCACAGAACTCTAAACATAAAAAACTTTGAAAACTTATTGTCAGACTCCATAAAACCTAGACCTTAGATATTCTGCATGTATCATCATATAGAGGTCCTCCACCAAGTTTGTTCAAATGATGACAGTGGGGTAAAATTTGGCCTGATCCTAGGTGGTTGGGGGATTTTGTTTTACATAGACTTAAAAATCTTCATCTCTGAAACTATACACACCAGAGCTTAGATGTTATGTATTACATTATGTATAGGTACTTAATTAAGTTCGTTCAAATGCTTACTCTTGGGTAGACTTACATAGTGTAAACTTATCAAATCTCCTCCTCTGAAATCAGATGTTATATGTGTAACATTGTATTGGGTTCCCTTACTCAGTTACTACTTGATATATTGCATTGAAACTTTGTACATGGCATTCAAGCAAGTATACCCATGTTGATGATCAAGTAAGATAACTCTGTCCTGCATTTAATGTAAATTATGCCCTTTTTTACTTCTAGAAACTCTGGTTAAAGTTTTGCTTTAAAGTTTACTTGAAATTTTTCAAGTGAGGAAGCCTTCCAGCTGGCTTGCGGTAGGTCGGTGGTTCTACCTGGGTGCACTCTTAAATAGTGTACAGAGTTCCCACGGGGTCTTCCTCCACCTGTAATGATATGACTGAAATACTGTTAAAATGATGTTAAATTCCAAACAAGCAAGCAAGTCAAGTTTTGCATGCAATTTCATTAAGTGTTCATCATTAAGAGTCCATATCTCAGTAGCTACATTTGCATCACTTTGAAACTTTCTTCTAATAAGCAGCAGAATAATCAAACAGGCTGTCTTATGGACAGCTTTTGTTCATAGATACCCTTTCACTGTTGGGTCAACGCTTTGACTGCTAGGTAAAAGTAGTCTTCCATTTGCTACCACCTGGGTAGACTGTGGTCTAATTACACTCATGGCAGCCATGTGATCTAGGTCTGCACTGTTTATTTCTGGAAAATGTTTCCATTTAAAAATTTGCTGATATCTAAAACAGATTGAAATCTAAAATAAATTGATCCAGTGAGAAAAGTTAGAATAGTTTACAATAAAAATTCAGCATTATATACATAAACTGTATTTTATTTAAGCATATAGGAGAGAAAAAAGTTAATTTTATTGTATACTGAAATATCTGAGTTTTTACTCAAGCCGGTTTACTTGAATTTCATCTTTACAATTATTCAGAGACATAATGTCTGATATCTAATATCTTGAAATGTTAAGACAACTAATCTGATATTGTCACATCTACAACATTTATTATTGAGTTTGAAATACCGGGGCTAGAAACTTGCAGAGAAGATTTAATCTTCAGCTATCAGTCTAGAGTCAAACACTGTATCATTTAATAACACTTTATAATGGTTAGAGATTATAATACTGTCACGAGACCAAACTTCCTCATTGTCAATATTTCTATTATTGCATTGGTTGGAATTTGTCATGGGATTTATTCAGCCAATCAGATGCTTAGATTCCTGAGAATGAGTCCATGCTCCAGAAAGTTTGGAAACCAAGGACCCTGAATGAATAACAACACAGACTAACTGTACCATCGATAGTCCGAGGTTGAACAACTGTCTTGAGCAGCGAGTCTATTTCATGTGCAATAGTTCTTGCAGTTCATTGGTTGAACTTTATTAGGTGATTTATATTTTTAGCCAATCACAGTATCAGATTGCTTAGAATGAGAATAAGTCATACTCTGAAAATTTGATAAACTCAGAACTTGCGCTGGGTCTTCAGTGTTGGGAGAGGTCTTCTATACTCATCCCTAGTGTGAAATGAGTAAACAATTCAGTATATTTTCATGTTTAAATGAATGACTTGCATGAGTCACCTCTATTTTGTCATCAAAATGTTTTAATTGTGAGGGACAGCTTTGGATCATCTACTTTATTAAATTTCACCACAAAGCTTGTATGTGATTAATATTATTTCCATTCAGCTGGTTTTTGTATTCACCAATGGAAATATCATCACTCTATTCCCACCTGTGTGTAGGTAAACAAACAGGTGTACTGTATTGCACCCACTATTCTCCCGAGGTTTTACTATTCCCTGTTCAACAGTTTGCTGTGTATCTTTTTGTGTCACTCGTTATAGAAAGTGTGATAAATAGGGATTACTTTGTCTGTGCCTACTTCACAAAAAACTAAAAGTTGGCTATAACTTTGCCGTTAACTAATATTTCTTTTTCTTACTTTCAATATTATTGGTTATGACAGCAGGGTGATTATGCAGCCAAATTCTGTTTGTCAAGATCATATTTGACAGAGTTATGCCCCTTTTTGTACTTAGATTGGTCTTGTTTACCTTTTGGTTATTCTGACAACAACAAAATTTAAAAAATTAATTTAGAGTGCAACTTGTATTCTCCCAAACACCCATCTAGTTATACCTTAAAGCTGTGTAATCACTATTGAGCTTACATATATTGTACTTATATCTATCATGAAAAAAATGACATAGATATAGCATAACTGTGTCATGCCACTCAATCCAAATAAATTTGACCTCATAACGGGTTAGACGCACACACAAAAAAATGATCTGTACAACATGGTTTTCATTTTTTTTGAGTGGCTTTAGTTTGCTGCTTCTTCCTTGAGAACCGTCCATTTTTCTCTTTAGACCAGTCTGTATGATGGTGAATTTTCATATAACAACATTTTCCAGTGCCAAACAGTGCAGACACTAATGAAATAATACTGGTCTACTCTGTTTTTAAATCCATGGCCAATGATTTCCCACCTTCAAAGGGTCATATAAGCTTGTAGTTGATGAAACAGTACAAGGCACATGGAAGTTGAAATTATTAAAACCTTTGTGGCATTACTTAGGGCCCTAATGCCCCACCTTTTACTGTGCACTATTTGTTTAACATTCATAGCTGTGTATGTGATTGTAAATGGCACTTTATCTGTATGGAATACCAAAGACTGGTACTACAGGGATAGACATGAACAATTTACATAAATTTAAAATACACCACAGTGTACTTACATTGATTTGAACTCTGTCATAATTATTCAAATCAGTATCATGCTTGGATTGAGTTGAATACGATGAGGAAAATGATGTATCACCAAGATCTGTAACAGATGGCCAAGTGCACATATAGATCTGTAACTGATGGTCAGTGTACATGCAGATCTGTAACAGATTGCAATTGTACACGTATATCTGTAACTGATGGCAAGTGTACACATATATCTGTAACTGCTGGCAAGTGCACATATAGATCTGTAACTGATTATCAGTGTACACATATATCTGTAACTGATGGAGATTGTACAAATATATCTGTAACTGATGGCAAGTGTACACATATATCTGTAACTGATGGCAAGTGCACATATATATCTGTAACTGATGATCAGTGTACATGCAGATCTGAAAGAGATCGCAATTGTACACATAGATCTGTAACTGATGGAAAGTGTACACATATATCTGTAACTGATGGCAAGGGTACACATATATCTGTAACAGATAGCAAGTGTACACATAGATCTATATCAGATGGTAAGTGTACACATATATCTGTAACTGATGGCAAGTGTACACATAGATCTATATCAGATGGCAAGTGTACACATAGATCTGTAACTGATGGTCAATGTAAATGCAGAGATCTGTAATAGATGGCAAGTGTACACATAGATCTGTAACAGATGGCAAGTGTACACAAATATCTGTAACTGATGGCAAGTGTACACAAAGATCTGTAAATGATGGTCAATGTACATACAGATCTGTAACATATTTCCAGTGTGTACACAGATTTGTAACAGATGACCTGTGTATACAAAGGTTTGTATAAGATGACTGTTGTTTACAGATTTGTATCAGATGGCCAGTGTTCACACAAATGTGTTATACATGGCCAGTGTTAACATATTTATGAATTAAGTAGCCAGTGAACACAAATATTTGTATCAGTGAAAACACATGTGTTACTGATGGATAGTATCCACACAGTACTGAAGTATGTGGCCATTATACACAGAGATGAGTAACATATGCTATTGTACAAAACACATGGCTAATATACACACAGGTCTGTGTAAGATGAACAGGGCACATCCAGATCAGATTGCAATTGTACACTCAGATGGCCAATGTACATTGAAAAAACAACAACACAGATCTGTAAAAGATGGCCAGTGTACACATTGTCATTGTATGCAAAGATCTGAAACAGATGGCCAGTGTACACATTGCCATTGTATGCAAAGATGGCCAATGTATGCAAAGATCTGTAACAGTTGGCCAAGATACATATTGCCATTGTATGCAAAGATGACCAGTGTACACAAAGATCTGTAACAGATGGCCAGTGTACACATTGCCATTGTATGCACAGATGGCCAAGGTACGCCAAGATCTGAAACAGATGGCCAGTGTACACATTGCCATTGTATACAAAGATGGCCAATGTACGCAAAGATCTGTAACAGTTGGCCAGGGTACATATTGCCATTGTATGCAAAGATGGCCAATGTACGCAAAGATCTGAAACAGATGGCCAGTGTACACATTGCCATTGTATGCAAAGATGGCCAATGTACACAAAGATCTGTAATAGATGGCCAGTGTACACATTGCCATTGTATGCACAGATGGCCAAGGTACATGCAGATCTGTAACAGATGGCCAAGGTACACACAAATCTGTAATAGATGGCCAAGGTACACACAGACACTTTAAATTGATGATTAAGCACTAAGATTCTTAGAAGAGTTTTAATTGTTGATTTAGCACTATGTTAGTGTCAAATTGTTGATTTGGCACTATGTATGAGTCACATAAATGTAGTTGATTTATCATTATGAAGGAGATAAATTGTTGATATAGCACTTTGGATGAGCTTAAATTTGTTGATTGATCACTATAGATGAGTTCAAATTGTTGATATAGCACTTTGGATGTGCATAAATTTGTTGATTGCTGATTCAGCACTTTAGAACAGTCAAATTGCTGATTCAGCACTTTAGAACAGTCAAGTTGCTGATTCGGCACTTAAGAACAGTCAAATTGCTGTTTCAGCACTTTAGAACAGTCAAATTGTTGATTCAGCACTTTAGAACAGTCAGATTGTTGACTAGTAATTAAATAGTTAAAAATTCTAAATTAAATTTAGATTTATGTGGACAGTGCAATAAATATGTAAATTTCCTACATGGGAGACTTTCACAAAATGAATAATGATGTATGTATTTAGATGTTTTTGCTTCATTTATGACAACAAGTAACATGGTACAATGTGGCCCATCCTGATTAGGCCATAGAAGAAGATAGTTTATTGCTATTTTCCCCACCCACACTGATTACTGTAAAGGGTTTAAGCAGACAAGGATTACAAAAAAATATGATATTGCTTTTACTTAGCATATGTCAATAGTAGAAGGAATAATTCAACATCAGTCATCGATGTGGGGAAAACATTTTCTGTCAAAAACTAAGTCCTATGAATATTCTGTCGCTTTGAGCTATTTCTTAAGTTTTTATGTTCTTTTTTTAATATTTATATATTTTTTTTCAATATTTTAATTTATTTTATCAGTTTCACTTTGGCCAAACTGATGAAAATGAAATATAAAATGTAAAAAAAAAAAAATAATTTGAAAAAAAAAATCTTGAGAAACAGCTCTAAGCAATGGAATATTCATAGGACTTTTTAAACTAAGATCTCATCAAATTGATTGGCTTATTATAATTGCTCAGGTAAATATTCAACCCATCAGATAAAATTGATTGGCTAAATTAGATTGTTCAGCTTTCTTTTAACCAATCAGATCTGAGACACTAGAATTTTAAAGGTGCATGCACTCTGATCACTTGGTCTAGAATCGTCTGAAGCCAACTGTCATGTAGACACCAGCATATGGGAATACCAAACCTACTCTCAAATGTTGGTGGCTGCTTTCTGGGCTCAGGAATGTTAATCCTTTGAAATATCAAACAATCAATCTCTGTGAGTGTAGATAAAAATCAAACTTTGCAGGTTCTGATTAGTGTCTGCACATTTTATACATTCTATTTAGGTGAAACTTTCATCTAAATAATGAAACTCCTAATGATAAACAATGTTTCTTCTCAAGAGCTTTCCCTATCAACACTAGTGTAAAAATTGCCAAATGTAAAAATCATATCTATATTTTACATTTGTTAAGAAAAAACCTGTCTACACCAGCCATACTTTATGTATCCCCACTGATGTAACTATGGAGACAGTATACAGTCAGTTATGAATATTCTGTAGGCCAAAGGTTAATATAGAAATGAAAAGGGAGAAATCCACTTGTAGAGGTATTGGGAGTGGGAAATAAATTCCAATGCTACCAAATATTTTATTATATTTTAATGTTTCATGTAACACCATTCTTTTTGTTCAAGTAAAAGTTACATGAATAATATAAACAATTATACAATACAACATTATGTCTTGAATATATTTTGTCTCCTTTTCCTTTACCCTCTGTGTAACATAAAATTTGTGAGGACAAAAAAGAGTTTGGTCCATGTGGTGTGTAAAAGTATGGTTTTTACAGCACTGCAACATATATATATTTATATTAAGGTTGATGAAACATATTTTGGCAATACTTTTTTATCTGATACCCATAGTATATATATTTTTTTTTCAAACTCCACGATATAATTAATTTAGAGTAATAGAATAGCATGCACAGTGATTTCTATATTTGACAGACAAAACTCATACTCTTGTCATCTATTATATTATTATGCTTCACTTACTTAATACAACAAAGTCAGACAATCCTTTTACCCCGTATCAATTACAACAGAGAGACAACTCTGACATAAGTCAGTACAAACAATATTGACTCTCATAATCTGAATCCTGAATTATATTCTTCAATATGATAACTGTTCTAAATATGCTAACTAACTAGAGAACATTTTTAATATAACACTCAACAAGGTAAGAATAACAAGACAATGCAAGACAGTTAAACATAATGAAACTGAGATTCATTTGTCGTGCACTTTCTCAAATAACATCAATGTTCAGTGTGTCTATAAATTTTACTCTGTACTTTTGGAGTACAATTACATAAACAATATTATAACATAACTTACAGCGCCAGCGTGAAATAACGCCATTACATATTTTGCGATATTAACGGGTTGATATTCACTAGTGATTATCGTGATATAAACGATGTCACGATATTTGCGTCTCTATCTGGTGCCATGAAATTCTTTCAGGCGCCTGGATAAACTGGAAACCATGATGACGACTCTTCGACAAGTCTCGTTTTTATCGTTTTCTTAAAACTCGTTTTATAAATCCAATCATTCATGAGCACTCATGTAAGATCCTCTATGTGTAAACCATAACAACAGACAAGATCATTAACTATGTGGAAAGACAAGTTTTTGTTTTGTCATAAAGTAGAGTTATAGTGCTAATCTCTTCTCATGATCATCTTGCATGATTTTTCTGATTTTTTTTGTGCAGAAAAATCACCAATTTTCTCTCAAAAATAAAAAAAGAAAATTCCTTCATTTCAGGAATTCTTAAGGTCCTGTTTTGTTCTCATTGAAAGTAAAAATCCTTTTAATGAACCTCCTGTTTGTCTGTATGATAATGTTCCATAAAAATTGTGCTATATACATAAAATGATGTCCATACCAGAAATTATGCATAGTAAAGTAAATTGTATACTTGAGTCAGAAAGGTAAAAAAGAGTCATGTGAGCACAAGATGGATGCAAGTTTGAGTTTAGATGACCTAAGACCTGTCTTAGGACATGTGGAAGGCTTTGAAAACCAGTTTTTTAAATTACAAAAACTAACAACTCTTGTAGAAGAGATATATTTATAACGGTTTTACAAAGTTTACAAAAATAAGATTTACATGCTGTATACATGCTCTAAATCATGAAGTTAAAGGATAAGGAATTTCTAGGCAGAGATATAAATAGACATTGTGAATTGCATTTAGGACATATTTATTATTTTATCTTTAGCAAACTTCATTATCAGGGTCCTTGTCTTAATTTTAGGGTCTGATCATGATGATCACCTTCTTGCTAGATCAATACAAGTCAAGGAATAGCCTGAATCATAAGTCTATATACAGGCTGATCCGGGTCTACACTTGTCTCACACACTGGAACTCTTCCAAAGTTTGAAACAAAAACATCTGGAAATTGTCATCAATGAAGATACAGATCATTATGGTGCCATTTTATAAGAGTATGATTTGTTTACCCCTGGAAAGTTGTATTATTGTGACAATTTCAAAAAAAGGTTGAGATAGCCATAGTCTGACTGTGATACATAGAAAAGTTTGCAAGAAATGATCATCACTTGAAAAGTTAAAGGTTTCATGTCACAATGTGGCCCATGACTGTATGTAGAACTTTAACCTTTAGCCTGTTATGGACGACCGAGATAGAATTTGAAAATAGCTTGGATCCAGATTAGACGCCGAGTAACTCAGCATCTAATCAGGATTCAAGCTGTTTGACAATGGGCACATTGTTTCTGCAAATATTGGGTGATTCTGTTGAATTCTAGGCAGACAACAGTTTTAGTAGCTGACATTGTTTTCAGCAGGCTAAAGGTTAAACCACACAGAAATTGCAGTGGTTCAGCTCTTAAGGCCTAACACAGGAAAGTATAAAATGTTTGCTTTTTGTGTGAGACAATCTCAATGTGAGATCAAACTATGAGTAAACTCCAAGAAAAATGTTATATACAGTACTATAAATGAATATTGTACTTCAACAAAAGCTATGTATACAATCAGCAATAAAAATGATCAGACAATTTACTATGGTTCAATTAAATAAAGAAGAAATAAAAGTCAGACAACATTTCGACCTGAAGCTTTAACTTCAAAGGCAAACACATGTTAGCTAAGCATTATAATTTATAGACTTGAAGGTCCTTATTCCAGCACCAAGGTCATAAAACTCTTATTCTGAATAAGACAATATGAGTACCTGACAAATGACCAATGAAAAAGCTTGTCTTTTTTGTGTGACTTCTATAGAACCTGTATGCATACTTCTGATCATAGAGGGTTTGAAATGGTGGATCTGATTGGCTGGAGTTTTTACTGTATGATCAGCTTTGACCAATTAAGTCCATTGTAGTAGAAGTGTTGGACAAGTTTCTAGTTTTAAAACTATTGGTCAGCCCTTGGTTTGGACTGTTCTCTACATTGACTAGCCCGTTTGACAGAGGACAAAAGTACACACAACTTGGAGATTTAAACTACACTAGATATCAACATACATGTATGTGGAACAAGAAACTGTTCAACGCCACAAAAACAGATTTTGCATGCTAACACTTTTTTCAGCAACAGTGACCTTTACTGAGAAGACCTTCCAGCTACAGGACAATACAATGGCATTATCAGGCAAAATTTAAAGAATACCTGGCTAATAAACCCTTAAGCATTCTGTTTTTTTTATATTCTAAACTATAGTTACTCAATACATGCATATGCAAACGACTGGTACCAGGACTTCCATGCCATGTGTATACAATGTGATATTTTAATGAGGCAGCACTATCAAGTTAGGTAATGTACTCACTGCCTGAAGAAAATATCTTGGTGATATGTCTGAAAGACTCCGATGTACACAGTTCACCCTGACAAATTGGGCTACTTATCATTATCTTATCATAAGGTAAATAACCCAGGCACACCTCTGGATATATGAACTACCATAAACACAGAATGATCACCCAGAAATTGTCAGACTGATACCGAAAATGGCTGAAAACGAGGACACTGTGAAATAAAGGAAACAACAAAGGGGGTAGTGTACATAAACTAGAATTTGTTAGAGTGAATCTTAATTTAGCAACAATGGCCTTGAACTTTAAGCTACAGACATGGCTTAGATACCTACACTTTATCATCATGTGAATATTGATGACAAGTCCCATCATGCATGTTGTAGTCTATCCCGGACACAAACATTTGACACTAAGATAAGTCTGCCCAATATCCACCCATGCAAGATTAACAAAGAACCCCTGATCAGGATCTGCATGGTTATAAATAAACCAGTAATATCTGCAAAAAGGCAAGGCTCATTGGTGAAATTAATTGACTTTCAAAACACGGGGTCACTGATTCAAGCCCTGTCTCCATAGTGAGTAATTTTTGTCATGGCAAT
>JAULCC010608017.1:0-10390 GCA_032358795.1 Nuttallia obscurata
AGTACCAAGAAATAGGTTACCGAAACATTTTCTTGTTTTCCCATCTTTACTTTTGTTGGGTTGTTGTTTGTTCCTTGCTAGTGCTAGTTATACAGAAATACAAGCACATAGACAGTACCAAGAAATAGGTTACATTATAAGGTCTTTCCAATCTTTACTTTTGTTGGGTTGTTGTCTGTTCCTTTTTCTTAGCACAGGCTAGTGCTAGTTATACAGATATACAAGCACATGGTCAGTACCAAGAAATAGGTAACATTATCAGGTCTTTCCATTTTTGTTGGGTTGTAGTTTGTTCCTTGTCCTAAGCACAGGCTAGTGCTAGTTATACAGATATGCAAGCACATAGTCAGTACCAAGAAATAGGTAACATTATCAGGTCTTTCCATTTTTTGTTGTAGTTTGTTCCTTATCCTAAGCACAGGCTAGTGCTAGTTATACAGATAAACAAGCATATAGTCAGTACCAAGAAAAAGAAAACACTATCAGGTCTGTCCATCTTGTGTCAGGTTGTTTCTTGTACCTTGTCCTTAACACCTAAGCTAGACAGTACCATGAAATAGGTAACATTTTCAGTATATCCCATCTTTACTTTTGTTGGGTTAGTGTTTGTTCCTTATTCTAAGCACAGGCTAGTGCTAGTTATACAGAAATACAAATACATAGTCAGTTCCAAGACAAAGGTAACATAAGTAGGTCTTTCCCATGTTTATCAGGTGTTGGGTTGATGTTTGTTCCTTGTCCTAAGCACGGGCTAGTGCTAGTTATACAGAATACAAGCACATAGACAGTACCAAGAAATAGGTAATATTTTTATTGTTTTCCCATCTTTAGTTTTGTTAGATTGTTGTGTGTTCCTTTTTCTTAGCACAGGCTAGTGCTAGTTATACAGATATACAAGCACATCGTCAGTACCAAGAAAAAGGTAACATTATCAGGTCTTTTCATCTTGTGTTTGGTTGTTGTGTGTTCCTTGTCCTTAGCACAGGCTAGTGCTAGTTATACAGAAATACAAGCACATAGACAGTACCAAGAAAAAGGTAACATTTTCAGGTTTTCTTTACTTTAGTTGGGTTGTTTTTGTTCCTGTTTCTTTGCACAGGCTAGTGCTAGTTATACAGAAATACAAGCACATAGTCAGTAACAAGAAATAGGTTATATTATAAGGTCTTTCCATCTTGTGTTGGGTTTTTGTTTTTTCCTTGTCCTAAGCACAGGCTATTGCTTGTTATACAGATATACAAGTATATAGTCAGTACCAATAAATATCTAACATTATAAGTTGTTTCCATCTTAAGTTGGGTTGTTTCTAGTTCCTTGTCCTAAGCACAGACTAGTGCTAGTTATACAGAAATACAAGCACATAGACAGTACCAAGAAATAGGTAACATTATCAGGTCTTTCCTTTTTTTGTTGGGTTGTAGTTTGTTCCTTGTCCTAAGCACAGGCTAGTGCTAGTTATACAGATAAACAAACACATAGTCAGTACCAAGAAAAAGATAACACTATCAGGTCTGGTCATATTGTGTCAGGTTGTTTCTTGTTCCTTGTCCTTAAAAACACCTAAGATAGACAGTACCAAGAAAAAGGTAACATTATCTGGTTTTCCCATCTTTACTTTTGTTGGGTTGTTGTTTGTTCTTAGCACAGGCTAGTGCTAGTTATACAGAAATACAAACACATAGTCTGTTCCAAGAGAAAGGTAACATAAGTAGGTCTTTCCCATCTTTATCAGGTGTTGGGTTGTTGTTTGTTCCTTGTCCTAAGCACAGGCTAGTGCTAGTTATACAGAAATACAAGCACATAGTCAGTACCATTAAATATCTTACATTATAAGGTCTTTCCATCTTGTGTTGTGTTGTTTCTAGTTCCTTGTCCTAAGCACTGACTAGTGCTAGTTATACAGAAATACACGCACATAGACAGAACCAAGAAATAGGTAACATTATCAGGCATTTCCATTTTTTGTTGGGTTGTAGTTTGTTCCTTGTCCTAAGCACGGGCTAGTGCTAGTTATACAGAAATACAAGCACATAGACAGTACCAAGAAATAGGTTACATTATCAGGTCTTTCTATTTTTGTTGGGTTGTAGTTTGTTCCTTGTCCTAAGCACAGGCTAGTGCTAGTTATACAGATAAACAAGCACATAGTCAGTACCAAGAAAAAGAAAACACTATCAGGTCTGTCCTTGTGTCAGGTTGTTCCTTGTTCCTTGTCCTAAACAACACCTAAGCTAGACAGTACTAAGAAATAGGTATTTTTTTCGGGTTTTCAATCTTTACTTTGGTTGGGTTGTTCTTTGTTCTTTGTTCTTAGCATAGGCTAGTGCCAGTTATACAGAAATACAAACACATAGTCAGTTCAAAGAAAAAGGTAACATAAGTAGGTCTTTTCCATCTTTATCAGTTGTTGGGTTGTTTCTAGTTCCTTGTCCTAAGCACAGTAATACAGAAATACAAGCACATAGTCAGTACCAAGAAATAGGTAACATTATCAGGTCTTTCCATCTTGTGTTGGGTTGTTTCTAGTTCCTTGTCCTAAGCACAGGCTAGTGCTAGTTATACAGAAATACAAGCACTAGTCAGTACCAAGAAATAGGTAACATTATCAGTTCTTTCCATCTTGTGTTGGGTTGTTGTTTGTTCCTTGTTCTTAGCACAGGCTAGTGCTAGTTATCAAGAAATACAAGCACATAGTCAGTACCAAGAAATATGTAACATAAGTAGGTCTTTCCCATCTTTATCTGGTGTCGTGTTGTTGTTTGTTCATTGTCCTAAGCACAGGCTAGTGGTAGTTATACAGAGATGCAAGCATATAGTCAGTACCAAGAAATAGGTTACATTACCAGGTCTTTCCATCTTGTGTAGTCAGTACCACAAGAAAAGTAACAATGTGTTTCCTTGTTTTTGTAGGTTTGTATTTTTGTCCTGTGTCCAAATCTCAGGCTTGTGCTAGTTAGTTAGAAATTCAAGCACATTTCAGTTCAAAGAAACTTTGGAAAGTTTTGCAGAAATTTGGAAATAATTATTCATTAACTTTTATGTGACAAAGAACTATTACTATTTAGTTATAATAATTTTATCACAGTTTATTAGATCATAGATTTCAAAAGCTTACCTTGCTTATCTTGAATCTTACAGCTTTGTGATAACTAGAATGGGTTCAGCCCAGTATATATCCTCCAAGGTAACTCTGCCACACAGATAGTGATGGGTGACATCCTAGCTGTCAGCCCAAGCCCAGAAGCACATGGTTGGCCTTTGACCTGGCAGTGAGCTAATCACATTTGTTTTACCTGACCAGGTGTTACAGAGTGTTTGTTAATGGTGGATGTGTAGTTAATTGGTCATGGCTTATTAATTAATTGGTCATGGCTTATTGGGGTGTGAATGCTTGTTACAGTTGAGTGATTGCTGTTGGTTGTTTGCCTAATCAAGTACAAACTTACAAACATAACACCACGTTTTTGTTGAATGGCAGTTACAGAAGAATAAAGTATACATGTGTACACCTAGGAAATAAAATGTAGAAAAAAAAAGATATAAATTTATATCTTTATAAAATTAATATTGCCAGTATTGTTAATAATTTTTTTTTTAAATAGTATTATTTTCATTAGGATTATTGTGGTATGAATAATTAACAAAAAAAATTATATTTTTTTTATATCAATATTGGTATTGTAAGCTAAAAATAAAAAAAGTGTAAAATCTAGTTATGAAAGTGTATTATATTTCATACATATTCCCATTGATGTAATAAAAAAGCAACCTCAACAGATGACGTACAAAAATATCATGGATTCATAAACTTAACTAAAAAATAAAAAATAAAATATTTTATCAGATTTTTCATATATTCCCTTTTTTATCAGATTTTTCATATACTCCCATTGATGTTATAAAAAACAACCTTGATAGAAAATAACAGGGACCAGTCATATAAGATGTTGTAAGCTGATAATGTTGTTTGTTTTGTTGTTGGTTTTTTGGGGGGTGGGGTATTTTAGTATTAACAGTATTTCAGTCATATCACCATGGCAACGTTTTTGAGAGGAATTAAAGTGCTGCCTCATTGAAGCAACATGCAGCAGACTCATCACATGTACACCCCACCCAGTCACATTATACTGACATTTGGTCAACTAGTCCTAGAACTACTCTTTTAAATGCTAAGTTAAGAAAGTTCTCTTGACCAACATGAAAAAAAAAGCTGTCAAAGTTGCCATAGGTGGTGTTGGGGAGGTGGGGGGGGGGAGAGATGTTTTTCTACCAACATGAAAAAAAGCTGTAAAATTTGCTATTAGACCAGAATTGTGTTGCAAAATTAATACTTATTTGACGTGAAATTGTTACGTAAGCTGATACATGAGAAACTTTGCTCTTCTTTAAAGAAATGTTTTTTTTGGGAAGGACCAGATCTTTGACAGTAATAGCCATTTAATGATGCTTGTAAATATGAATAAATCAAAAGAATATTGGGGGTGGGGGGGGGTGTCACATATATAGTAATAGCTATTCAGTGCCTTAAGATAAATATATAGATATATAAAATCATTTAAAAATTATGCCAAATTATCAACCTTGTTCTTCAAAACCAAGAATGAAATCGGCTTGCGGTAGGTTGGTGGTTCTACCCGGGTGCACTCTGTGCCTGAAATAGTGTACAGAGGTCCTCCGGGGTCATCCTCCACCTGTAATGAGCTGTATGTCACGATATGACTGAAATACAATTAATTGATGTTTAAATTCCAATTAAACAAACAGACAAGCATGAAATCTATCTAGGCCACTATGCCTCAGTATTAGTTGCTGTGATGAGTAATTTTGGTCACTTCTCCTACTGCTGTTTCAAGTGGGCTTGTTGTATGTTACTTGTAGAGGTCAGAATTTGTCCAGTTCATCATAACTAAGAGTATGTTCATGTTAACAGATTAAGTGCTGATAAAGTTTTAAGTTTTATGCAGCTTCAAATTCTAGACAGGGGTTTGATAGACTTTTTCCACTAAAATGTGTATCTACTTTTTTGGCTCATGATTATCAATAGATTTACCATAGCTTCGTTATTTGGTCAATGTCATACATTAGAAATAGCTAAATGGAATTTCCAGCTTTCTTCTGCCTTTATGGTTGTGTCATGTGATAAAAAGAATATCAGCTTCGTTTTCACTTTCAAATAAAACTTTATTAGACTCGTTCTGGAACCTTTATTAATCTTGGCAGAGGCTCGCTTAATAAAGACTGCTGGACTCGTCTAATAAAATTTTGTATAAAGTGAAAACTCATCAGATATCCTCTATATACAATGGATTTTATGAGGGTTGTATTGAATATATAGATATTTGAAGAGGTATCGTAGAAAATGATGGCTAGGCTGATGGGCTAGGCTAGTGGGCTGGCTCACCTGACCATTGTCCTGATTCCCTGAGGTTATAAAACTTAAAATGAAGTCTGTGCTCAAAACTCAGTTTCGATCTCAGTCTCTCGTTTTTACTGGAAACACTTACACTAGTTTTAGATAGCATATCCTGATATGTTTCAACGATAGAACTTTGTAGGCACATACTTGTTGCATCTAAAATGTTCTTTGATAAGTTACAAGTTGAGAAAAGTTCCGAGTTTTGAGCACAGAGATCATTTAAAGTTTAATACCCTTGGGTCTTCATGAAAATCTGTTTATTCATTCTGATAGTAATGAATACTACAATTCCTGCATCACTTTGATTATCATTATGCTTTAAACAGCCAATGATAGAGAAAGGAAAACTAGTTGTCATAAATCAAAAATATAAAGACATTTCTATGTATACTTCAGGCTGATTCTGACCTGATTCTACAGATCTGCCTGAAAACCATGCCTGAGAAAATGGCGGCTGTTCTTCTATTTTCTCGTGTCAAGACCTACACACCGGTGAAGGCTCTTGAGATGCTGCAACAGAGCATTAAATGCAGGTCTAACGCTGATAGCAAAACCAGGCAAGTACTGTATCAAATATTGTTATACCTGAAATTTATTGAGGGAAATTGACATCATATTCAACCATATCAAGTTTTTCCCACTTGCCTCATAGTAAAATATAATCAATGTAAAACTACTTCAACATTATAAAGAGAGAGCATTGGTGTAGTGGATGTGGTGTCCACCTTACGTTCAGGAGGTTGTGAGCTCAAGCCTCAAAGGGGGCCTTTCTCCTGACCTTCATTTGACACCAACTACTGGTTCTGACCAGGAAGCAGACATGTATGTGCTTCTACAAGCCACAAGCTTTTAACATAATCAAGCTAAAATGAATTAGTTTAAACCAACATATTATTAACAATATATGCACATCTGTGGAGCAAGTATCTTTAATCTAAATCATGTGTTATGTTATCTGAAGGGTGTTGTTGTTGAATGGTTGTTTACATTCTATGTGAAACTGTCATTTCTATAAAAAGGGATGACTCTGCTCTTTTTATTTTAGAACTCTCAATCTGTTGGCCAAAGTTTCTCTGAACTTACAGCTCTGTGAACCTGAAGTTGCCGTGGCAACACTCAGCTCCATCGACAGGGTAATTTAAATTAGTTCTTTGTTTTATGTCCTGTATGAGTTACCTTTTGACCATTTTGAAGTTTATCAAGTGATTCCCGTATTATCAATTAATCATATGTGTTGCTCAAGATTTCTATATTATTTTACTTATAGAAACTTAGGGTTATATGATATAAGTCAACATAAATTATTATAAATATGATTGTAGATATAAATGATATAACAGTATAGTTAGTTTCTAAAATCAAAAGTTATCTGCCCTTTAAGTACAGATTTCTTGACCTACTATGGCTTATTTGCATTATTCATTCCAATAACTTTCCACTTTTTCATAGCTTTCAAATGCTAATAATTTCTTCAAGTCAAAATTTCAAAAAATATTCTGTGTTGTTATTATTCTCCCCATAAAAAATGTTTTGGAAGGATGGGAATCACCCTGTATGTCTGTCTGTCTGTCCATCCATATAAAACTTTACAGTATGAGGATTGTGCATAAAAGAGGATAATCCTGGTCTGAAATCAAGGGATATAATTAAATTTACTCAGTTTAATATTTCAATATGTGGCAACATGTTCTGTAAACACAGCCCCTCTTAAATAACTGCATCGATAATGTTGAAACTTTACACAGCTGCTGTACACCACCTGAGGATGTGCATGAAAGAGGATAATCCTAGTCCGAAATATTTCAAGGGAGATAATTGAACATACGGGGTACGGGGGTATACTTTAGTGAGTTGACTCACAGTTCTAATTGTGCAGTATCCATTCAATACTGATATTGACTTTTTCTTTAAATGTTGGTTATTCCTTGTAAACCAACTATATTTCAAACTTCCTTGTGTCTAACTTGATAATGTCCCAAACAATCAAGGGTTCCATCACATCTGGACTGCAGCTCAAATATGATGATATCTCTTTTCACACCACTTTGAAACCTATCAATGTAGGAACTAAATTGTGATTGCCTTAGCAAACAGTTTGGATCAAGATAAGCTGCTGAAAAATTTATATGAGACTATCTTTTCTATGTTCTAGATCCTTAAGGGTTAATAGGGAAAGTCATATGTTCATTTACCATTTCAGTTCTGGACTCCAAAATGTGACGTCTGATTTGAGATCAAAACTGTTTGCCACTCAGATTATAATTCACGAAAAATTACACAGAAAAAGCAAAATTTTGAAAACTTTTTACTGTTGATGACAAGATTCACTAGAAAAGTTCTTGTAAAGATTGTACTAGTAAAGAACACAGAAACACTATCAGCTCAACTTACTGAGAGGGAAATAAAAATCTTTAACACTTGAAATATTTTCAGGGTTTCATGGACATGCTGATCTTATGATAATGTATTCTTTTGATTTCAGAATGACTTGATAGAAGCCTGTGTAAATAATCATCACATACTTCATTCAAATTTCATGGAGTTATCTCCCCTATCACAGGTAAGAATTGTATGAGAGGTGGGATTGTATAATCCTAGTTACAGAATTATCTCCCCTGTCACACGGAAGAAAAATCTGTCTCATGACAGGTAAAACTAAAGTTCCTGTTCAAATCTAAAATAATCTCCCCTATCATGGTTTAGAGTTATATCCCTTGTGACATATTGAATAGCATCCACTGTTACTAGTTAAGTATCTTTTGTAATTAAAGATTGATTCTATTATGACTTTTTAAGATTTATGTTGTCTTTGAAATGAAGTCTACCGCTATTATGTAGATCTGACCCCAAACTTGCCAGATATATCCCATTGTCAGTGTTAGATTATGAGAAAATATACTTATCTTGCTAGAGTTGACAATATAGCTGTGAGATCAACAGTGAAAAGGAGTACCCTGACAATACTTTGTACTTAATTTGTTTGTTTGTTTGTTTGATTTACGTCAGTTTTTGCCAACTGGGGCTTATGGATGTCCCAGAGAGAGGGAAGCGGATACACAGAACTCATCTGTAGAGGAGAATTACGGTTCTTTAACGTGCCCATTGTATAGCACTGATACATGTAGGGGCTGAACCCTGGCCGGTCAGTTTATCCTGACATGACAAACCAGTTGAAATGCTAACCCTAAATTCTAAGCGTCAAGAAGGGAAGCCATTACTACCATTTTTAAAGTCTTCGGTATGACCCAGCCAGGGATTGAACCCGCACTGGAAGCAGACGCTCTACCACTTGAGCTAACCGGGTGGTCGTACTTAATTTTTACTTAATTAATCCTTATACTTAAGTAGTAGACAGTCAGAATGCTATGGCCATCATGGCTGCTCCTGTGAACATAAGGAGGCAATAGAGAATGAGTTGTGTTAGAGTTCTAAATACGCCAGATAAAAATAAACAGTGGGGTCTACAGAAAAAGCCCTATATGTAAGTTAATGTTTGAGTAATGATCAAGCTATGTTTTAGACGGGTTCAACTCCCAACACAGATTTTGCAATCTTTCATGTGAGGAAGCTATCCAATTAGCTTGCAGAATGTCAGTGGTTCTCTACCTGGGAACACCTGGTTGTCTTTCTCCACCATGAACAGTTGGAAAAGTCACCCTATGACATGTACTTTGTCTGCGATATATGAAATCAAAATAAACAAACAAACAAACAATCTTTCATGTTTTATTAATTCAAATATTTTTTAATCAACATTTGGTGTATCAACCTATAAACCATGTCTTTGTACTGACAGATGTTACGCTGTAACTGTCCTGATATCTTGATTCACATCCTGGTGATACTACATGATCTGGGAACTGTGTCAATGGACCTGGCTGTCCAGTTATTACAGGTATGTCAAGTGTTGTCTTCATCCTTGTGCCATTTTGTTACCTAGGAAACTGGTGTCCATTTAGCAAAACAGTGTTAAACAAAATAATTTTTTACCTTATTTAGTTTACTCAATTATGTTGAAAACCTATGGCATATCGAATAAATTTTGGGTCCATTTCCTTGGTAAAACCAGTACTTTGTGCCTAAAGACCCTCTTTCGTGCATCCTCCTAAGTATAGGACAGCCACTATATCCACTTCACCACTGGGCCTTATTACTATTAAAATTATTACGAACAGACAGACACATGGATAGACACTGTGACAGACACAAACAGAGAAAGTCTCACTTCTACACATTCATGATATATTCATACAACACTGGCATATGTAGGTACAAAACCACTCATTTAGAATTATGAGAGACTATTTAAATAAAAAAGTTATCAACATTAGATACATGTAATAAAACTTGAGAAAGTCAATAATTAAGACATAGATAATGCATATCAAAAATTGTGTTTACAAAAGTTAGTAAAATATACTTAAAAGAATGTCTTACTTATTATACATATAGTGGATGCCTGAGTTTTAAAATTCATGACAAGTTTGTGCACTATATTTATGTATAGTTATTTGTTGTTTTTTTCTCCAGGGCAGGTCTGGAGTCCCAGAGTTACACAAAAATACTCATATCAAAGACTACCTTGAGATGTGTGTCAGTGGTAGGTGTAAAAGTTATTCTTTAAACAAATTAATGGTATTGATTTTATCAGTATGTGTTTTACTTAACATCTTACACCTTAACTTTATCTCTGAATCAGTTCTGGGTAAAGTTCTATGTCACATGACTGGCTGAGGTTAGAGAATAAGAGTTGGTTATTTTATGACAATTTCTAATACTTTCTATCTTGGTTTCTCTCTCTTCTTTATTCTCTCTCAATCTCTGTTTTTCTTTGTTTCTCTCTGTCTACATCACTCTCTTTCTTACTCTCTATTTCTATCATTGAGTCCGACTCCTTTCTGTCTCTCACTGTTTCACCATCTCTATTTGTGTTGATCATTGCCAGTCTTTCTCTTTCTCTCTTTACCTCTCTAC
>JAULCC010608128.1:0-10389 GCA_032358795.1 Nuttallia obscurata
TAAGGTAAAATAATTAAGTAATTGATAAATGTCGTTATCAGCTTGCATAATTTATATACCGACGTGTTTGTATCAGTGGGAATTTCTCAATTTGGAGATGTTTTCTTTGTTTAAATATATATTCAAATCTGTCTGTAAATACTTCGTCGTATTCCAAGATATATGGATATTATGCATTTGTTATTTATATACATCAAATGTATAACAAAAACATGTAAGTTCAGATTAAAGCAGGGGATCGTACACGCTTTTAGGAATATATCTTCAATATGAATCATGGTTAACCAAACTTCATGTTTTGACAGATTCGTTTTAATCTGATTAATCTAATATATATCGCAAAAACTCATATGCATCATCGTTTGAAATACTGTTTTTGTACCAGGTTAATTTTTTGTAATTATAGATGTACATCCGCAACTACACCAAATACCAGTAGAAAAGTTTAACCGAAAGAGTACGGATTGCTGATAACTTCTTATAAGTAGCTCAAAGCACCCTTGCGAAAGAAATGATATAAAATGCATCTATTTATCTGACATCATCTTGTGCATCAGTTGCACAAAATAACATTCAAATAGAAAAAGATCTTGAAAGCAGATATATAAGCATCAGTATAAATTTGACATTGTTTGACAAATGAAATTGCAAAATACGGAATGATAAAAAGAACCTATGTTGAGCCTGTATAGTTTGCATTTCCAATGAGACGAATACCCCTGAAATTAAAATGCTTTTAGCAAACACGTTTTGAACTGACATTATGTGCTAATTAGTCGAAACAATAACACATTGTTAATGATACTTACAGCTTAGTTTGATTGAAAGTACTCTATCTTTGTACCGAACGAACATCCTCACACATAAAATGACATCGTGCACATCTGCAGAACATACAGTACCGTGTGGATTAGTTTGTTTGAGCAACACTCCTAATAAAATAATCATAGTTTAACAGAAACAAAAGCAAAGAATACTCTATCGTTGTCGACATATGGTCTGAAACGTGTACCAGAACAAGAACTTAGATTAACATAGTCAAAAACTATGTAATAACCACCTAAATACTAATGTTTTGTAAAGCGGGTTCTGATAAAGCGTACATACATCTTCATGAATGAACTGCTATTGAAGAAGACATTAAGATTTATTTCACCATGTAATGTACACTTTATATGACAATTTGATATGACATACTATCAACAAACAAACATTTATGAATTAATTCGACATGTCAAGTCCGCATTATATGATAAGGATTAAACAAAAAAGGAGTATCTCACTTCCATTGCGGTCCTTATAATATTGCATGAAACAAATTGTAAGCAGTTTTAAGGAGTCCAGTCTTTCATTTAGGAGTTATGCAAGTTTGGATATTTTACACACCATTCTGATTTTTGCACCAGGGTCCGTCAAAACAGAATATGTTCGATTTGAAAAAATCTGCATTGAATATTGCTTAAATATACAGCCTTTATAGAACGAACAACAACGTCAAACTTATAACTTTTCATTGCACATATGTACAGTTTGCGTTTAAAGAATATGTAAATGAATCAATTGCTTACAAATATGACGATATGTTTAGTTATTCTTGAAATAATGGTCTTTAACTAGTCACCGTGTTATGTTCATCTTCTAGTAACGTGAAACTTCCACGAAACTTCTCAAGATAATTCTATTATATCCCTTGTGCTTTAAACTCTAACGCAATTTCGTATATCGCCACGACTACATGTATGATGCATTAATAATGCATAATTTATTTATTTCAGGAGCAGTTTATTTTCTGCTACAAGTCTGTGTGTGCCCATTTGGACTCCGCTTATACCTACTCCAATTTCACTATGTGAATGTGAGACCAATATTATATGGTGTGCTGAAACAAAATATAAATCCTAATCTTACATTGCTGTTGGATCCGCTGTATCTGAACTAGAGATCGTAATGAGGCAAAACTTATATAAAAAGAAATCATACTCATAACATTTACTTTCAACCGATAACACCTATTTTGTGTCTTTTTTAGACATGTGCGTTATGTTTTTAGATGACTAACTTATCATAAAACCGTCTTCTGCAGCATTCTATATGGTCGATGATATTTTTAAATTAGAAATATAGATTGAAAATATTTATTTTGCTGTTACATGAACTGGTTTCGACAAAACTTGTAAACTCCTGTAACAGGTTGAAACGATATATGTGAATGTTACATGAACATGTTACATGTTTTACGTCATGGTTGCTGTGATAAGTTACACGCGGCATATGTCATTGATATATCTATTCCCCTGTATCGCATCTAGTGGTTCATTTACATGTTTTCCGTCTGTATTACGATGCGCGGGATCGAAGAACAATCTTCAGAATAGTGTGAACACAGATCAGATGTATCAGGGTTGCATCGTTTGCCATAAAACAGCGTCAAAATAATGTCAAATAAGTTATCTTCTCAGACGCATGTGTATATCAAACTGTAGGTGAAGATTCTTCAGCCTTTTAAGGACCAGCATTTTATAACAATGTTATTTTTGATTACTAGTATATATCATTCAACTGTTGTATCTTAAGATGTTCAACATATGATATCATAATTGAATAATACATGTAATATTTACAGCGTTTTAATTGGAACTTTATATAAAGACTGAGCGCATATAAAGACTTTGCAAATTTCAATACATGATAGACAATTTTGACAAAGTTCTATTAGAAATTGTTCGAAGTTTGTCGAAATATACATACGTGTCCACAGTCAAATATGAATGGTAAAATTAAACTTGAGCTTAATTTTATCAATTCAATACCACAATATCACTATTCCTTTATTACTAAAGCACCTATATCATGACATAAGTCAAAATTCTTTGATGTTAAATTAGAATTGCATTCCGGATAAAATAATCAATTAATATCTAAACGTATCTCAATATATTGCACAGGCTTTCTAAATGTTTTGTTTCTTCACATGAGCGTGATCTTACTGGTTGGAAACGGCGAGATTGCTTGCAATTGTTTCTCATCAGTTTCCAAAAAATTCATATCTGTAATGGTCAGACTCATAATCTGGACATTATAATGATTACCTGAACAAAACATTCCGCTTTTACGAAAACTTATATAGAAATACAATGTCTATTTGCTTTGGTTCTCACGTTGAAAAATATGAAATTAACACAAGCGACATGTAAGTGTCAATTGCTGTGAATGTAAAGTTTGATAAAACAAGCTTGGTTTTAACAAATGCATCACTACCAACTCGGTTTGTTTAATAAGCATTTATGTTAATAGTATGTAACATATAAATAACTAGTAACCATATAGCGCCGGGTTAATTTTGTATTAATGAATAACATGGTGTGATTTATCAATTGCATACGTAGATGTTATCTTACTGACATGTTTCATAAATGTACAGTCTGCCAGTAAAACACATTTATTGTCTGTACAAATTTTCTTATTTCATCAATTTATTGTTTTTCTATGTGTAAATCAAGGAATTGTCAAATTAAAAATAAACGTAGAAAAGCATTTGAAATGATATTCTGAGGCAATATGTAACGTTATTTCGACGAACCTTTTCGTAAGTTGTTTCTCTATCAGGACCATGCCCATTTGCCCATTTGTAAATGTAGAGTTTGTTCATTTATGATGTAAATTATCTTAAGGATATTTCGTTCAAATGCGTGCCAATGTAGAACTTTAGCTAGTTTGTATTGGTACTAGCTTAGGTTTGGTTTGGAGTAAGCTTTAATGAACATGTAATGTTTATGCTCAGATAATTTCAATGAATCGGTAAGTATATGTTAATGTTGTGATCAGTTATGTCGCATATATCAATTACTTTATACGTAATTCATTATGCTAAACTCAGAATAATTTTATAAACTATATCTTTATTAATCTTTAGCCTGCTAAGGGCGAACGTGATAGAATTTGCAAACAGCTTGGATCCAGATTAGACGCCGAGTAACTCGGGGTCTAATCAGTATCCAAGCTGTTTGCCAATCGGCCAATTGTTTTTCCAAATATTTCGCGATTCTGATAAATTTTAAAATTATGGCAGACGACAGTTTAAGCAGACGTCATGTGTTCAGCAGGCTAAGGGTTAAACAATACTTACGATATGTTGAATCTAACATCCTACTGTTTCATAAACCAAAGTAATTAAATCAAGACTGAGTGGAAAAGACCATCCTTTCATTTTATGTCATATCAAGTGATCACCGTGGATAAAAGCTGCTTTGTTAAGAGGGTTCACTATGAACATAATTTAGAACAATTAGATTTGTACCTAGGTTATAAATATCTCCTCGCCGCCGTGGGTTCGAATTCCGGTCTCGGCACTTCGATTCTTAAGCCTTCCAGCTGACTTGCGGTAAGTCGGTGGTTCCCCACGGTGCACATATGCCTAAAATAGTGTACATAGGTCCTTCGGGGTCTTCCTCCACCTGTAATGAGATGGACGTCGCGATATGACTGAAATTCAGTTAAAGCGAGGTCAAATTCATAATTAAACAAACACAAACAAACCTAGTTTATATCAATCGACAAATTTCTTTTATTCTAAGCAGTAAGAAAAAATGTTGTTTTTCCATTCCTTTTGACAGGAACATTTTTGCTTCAAATTTTCTATGAAGGTAAATCATATATTTCAGAATCACATTTGTTTCGTAAATGAATTTGGTAAATGTAATCTGCTTTTACTGTCCAACTGTTCGCAGCACCTTCCATCAGACACATATGCAGTTCATTTGCTTATTATCTGTTAGAGTTAATTTAAAACCTTTTGCTTAGTCAATACCTTTGCATCGAGCTTCGTACATGTATCATAATTCTGGCTTTACGCGCCCGATAAAGATATCCTAAACACTCGCGGTAAACTACAAGATAAGAACATGTGCCGATCATATGTGGATTCATGCAGATTATTTATACATAACTGTGTTGTGCATTTATCTATAAAAAGATTAAAATTTCCGTGCACCTACATAAAAAGTCCATATCTAAGATTCTGCATAATATATACAAGACATTCCAGCAAAGTGTGGCCCATTTTTCTTGGAAATTCTTGTTATAGTTTTGCGTATAACTAAATCAAAAGTCCATGTCTCAGCAACTTCTTAATATTTTACATTGAAACGTTCTACTTATAAGTGCTTGAATAGTGGAGCCTGTAGTCGTACGATCAGTTCTTATTGTTGTTGTGATAACTAACAAAACATGTTTCCTATTTATGATGTAGCGCGTCTTGAGAGATCACTATAATGAAAACAAAACAATACATGTGTTAGAGAAAGCAAATCATTTACAAAAATGTCGATCCTTATTCCAGATACAAATGTATTCTGAAGTTATTGAACAAATAGCTAAGTTATTTCATAAAACCTTCGAATACAAACGACATAATCTTACTTATCACATGACGTTGCTTATTTCCGGTGCAATATAATCATTACGTATTTTCTTATACAAACAACACGTTACATATGAGAACCGATTTACCTGACCTATATATTAATTCGCAACACAGTTTACAGAATAAAATAAACTGTTGCCTTGAAGTTAAAATTTAGGTTTTTCTTATTTGTTAAAGTTTTAAGTTTTATGCAGCTTCGAATTCTAGACTTTTCCCACTAAAATATGGATCTGCTTTTTGATTATCAATAGATTTACCATAGCATCGTTATTTGGTCAACGTCATACATTGAAAATAGCTAAATGGAAATTCCAGCTTTCGTCTACCTTTATTATTGTGATATGTGATAAAAGAATATCAGACTCATTTTCACTTTATACAAAAATTTATAAGACTCGTCCTGGGTCGCTTAATAAATATTCCTGGACTCGTCTAATGAAATGTAATATAAAATGCTAACTCATCAGATATCATCTATTTACAGAATTATATATAGAAACCTTGAAATGAAACGGTGTGTTCATGTGTGTGGTAATCATTATTCTAATACGAAATTCACAATTACACCTTGAGTGCCACCCTTTTCTTCCGAAATCTAAACTTTAGGTCTTGACATTATTTACAGCAAATGTTTGAATTTCACATATTTAATAGATATTGAGCCGTTGTCATTTTGGTATGCCATTCCTTTGACGGGACGTATTATGGCGTCGGTCCGGTAGGCAAAGCCTACGGATTTTATATCAAAGGCTGCTGTTGAAAGGGATATAATAATCACCTTTAGTGATAGCTCTAGTTATATGTAGGATTTAGAGCCAAAAGGTGCTAAATGCCTATGATTTTCTTAGACACTTAGAACCTTTGGCACTAAGTCCTTAGCTTCTAGAAATGCTTGCTTTTCCAATGGTCATATTGTGTCAAAAAGTTGTCATAAAATCCAACAAATTATTGAAGGGCTTATTTTGTGAGTGTCACTCTTGTTAAGTAAATATATATATGCATGCATTTAGGTGGCCCTATGCATGGACGGGTTCAAAGTTCACTCTTTACGCCATTATTACGTATATAGTACGGAATGACATTATTTTTACCATCTTTCTGTGAACTTGTGCCGGTTATCAAATTAAGTGAAAATTTGAAATACCAAAATCATTTTAGTTGTACTAATTTAGTGTATATACATATATATGTTTTTCTTTAATGACCCCTAATTTGTTTAATTTCATTAATGCGTTTTACATTTATTTTATTTGTGTTCAATTCTGTTAACTATTTCTGTTTATTGTTAGTGCTCTCAAATTGACACCAAACACATGAATGGAATCTAACTGCATATTCCTTCCGTTCCGGACAAAAGTAAATAACTACTGATGGAATGCATTTTAAACAACGGCATGTAATTATGAATTCCTAAATCTCGTAAAATAAACATTCTTTCTCTACAAAATCAAAGAAATTCTCGTATTGTGTTGATGTCAAACAGATGCATATAATTGATAATTTTACGAAGTTTAATTTTTTGATATTAAAAGGTTACATTTGTGTTGCTTATGAATACTGGTACCTAATCCTAATAAACGAAATTAATTTAAAACATGTGTTTGTTGTCATTGCATCAGACATATCCGTTTTTAACGACTGTTTCCTGATAACATTGCGATCCCTAGTTATGTACAATTGGAAAAAAAATATATGAACCAATTTTGTAAAAAATAATACAGCTTGTGTTTATTTTGCATTGAATTATGTACAGCTGAAAGGAACTTAACTTGTTTCTTCTACTGTGATAGAGTAGACCATAATTGCAATTAAAAATGCTAAATGCAGCATCTTTTGCAGAAAGATATTTTTTAAAGAATAGTACAGTAATTTACTTCAAATCTACACATCAACAAACGAAGAATTTAACCGATGAGCTCTTCATCATCTAAGATCTTTATATGTAACTCAAATTGCTTAAAGTAATATTATCTGAAAGTAAAGAGTATTCAGGCATTTGATAAAGAAAAAATAATACTCGATAAATATTGTTCTGATATGTAATATCTTTTTGTTGTTTTTCAAGAAATCGGCAACGTCTATCCAACATATACGTTGTGTTTTCCAAACTCAGTTATGTCGGCTTTAAATTCTCGATTTAATAACCGTCTCACTTTTTTCCCTTTGTTTAGGTCAGTCAATTATTTGGTTCAATAATTATTCTATCGCAAAGCTCATTGAAGGTACTTACAGCTATTCATGGAGGAGCACCACTACACCTTTTTTTATTATCAAAAGTTACCAGTTTTATCCTACCAGGACAATATCGAGGTGTGTACTAGAGCAAGATACCTTTCCTGAGATGCGTATTACTTATTATACGTCAATACAAATACATGGCATTTATATAGCGCAAAAATTATAAAATATTCTATTGCGCTTCACAATTACATTACACTTATTTAAACATATATATTCAATATACATTCTTATAACTTATACTTAGACATGTATGCATATACGCATTTATTTATACACATATACATACATATATACACATACCTATAATACTGATTTATATCACTAACGGTAATTTGTTATTAACCAGAGCATACTCATTGATCAAAAAAATTGACTGTACAAATGTGTTTTAAATTTTTGATCTAAAACTGGCTTCAGATTGACTGACCTACGGAAAACTCGGTAGCTTATTCCACCATTCCACCTACAACGGCCATAGATCTGTCTGCTAATTTTGTTTGTCGTCTAGGTATGTTAAAGTTAGTGTAACTTTGTGATCGCAGTCTGTATCGTTGTCGAGATTGAACAAACATTTTCCACTGATATACCGGAGCTGTACCATTGTTTACACGGAAAACCATTACCATGACTTTGAACTTGGCTCTAGCTTTGACTGGGAGCCAGTTTAATTCTTTTAAAAGTTCAGCACTTAGTTGTTCATAGGAAGCATTCATGACCACTCTAGCGGCATGATTTTTGGCATGCTGTAGTTTGTTGATTTGGTAGGATGGGATTGCCGTAAATAAACCGTTGCTGAAGTCAATGTGGGAATGAACCAATCCATACACTAATGATTCAGTTGATTTGTGTGTGAGATTTATACAGAGTGAAGATCACCGGTCCGGCAAAGAACCCTGTGGAACATCAAACCTCAATGACTCAGTGTCAGATGCTGATTGTTCGACTAAAACGTTATGGCGATAAAGTTAACGTTATTTAAACTTCGACACCAACATACCACGATGATTAACGTAAACACAAAAGTAAATATCTTTTCTATAAAATGAATAAAAAACAACATCAGCAACAAGGTAGCGTAACCTCCTAGATATAAGTGGTGTTATATATAGGGAATATTATGTTACAATAATGTTACATCGCTTTGAAATATGTATAGTATAGGATGTAAGACAAAAACGATCCAGTATGTAAGATAATGGACTGTGTGAGGCGCGTTGAGGCTTATATCTTACTTAAAACATGTCATCGAGGTAAACTGTTTTATACACAAGACTCAGCAACAGTTAAACATAGCAATAGCAATTTACTGCCACTTATTTAAAACATTGAATATTGATCCAGAGTGACAATGATAATTTATAGTACTCTAAAATATTCCTTGCTAGCCCCATTGCCCATAATGCACCACGGCCTTCCCTTGGGTGTTCCCACGAAGAAAAAGAAGCTGGTGGAAGTAGTATGTGCTAGTCATTAATGTACGTTCGCTTATTTACAGTCTTGTGTCCGCTCCTGAGCCCGTGCTTTACGTGCGATAATACTGCACAGCCTAGTTGTAAATTCGTTTGCAGTGTCTTTTGGTGCAGTGTTACAGCTATCTTATTAGCAATATGTCTGAAATTAATCAAATTTTAGCACACAGTTAACATTTTCCCAGGAATGTGTCAGTAATATAAATGTGATTGCCCTTCAGCACTGTAGGTTCGAATCCCGGTCTGGGCACGTCGGATTTTTCCAAGTGGTGAAGCCTTCCAGCTGGCTAGAGGTAGTTCGGTAGTTCAACTCGGGAGCGATCTGTGCCTGAAATAGTTTACAGAGGTCCCCCGGGGTATTCCCCCACCTGTAATGAACTGGGCGTCGCGATATGACTGAAATACTGTTAAAGCGACGTTAAATTCCAAATAAACAATGATTTAAATATGCCTTATAGATATAACAATAGGATGACGTCAAAACAATGTTCCAACTCGTGAGACAGAAGACTTATTGGGATATTAATTTTCCTTAACTTCGAATAGTAAGATACAAAGCGACGTAGCTCTACTGAAACGCATTTTTGCATTTATCTATATGTGTTTATGTTCAAGAGTAAAAAAATGTTAAATAGAGATTTAATTTACTTATCTGAGAAATCCGAAATTGTCATTTGAAATGAAATAATGAATGGCTGATGAACATGTTCTCAAACGCTGATGTCCCGCCCACTATTATCGTCTTACAATACAGCCCGCCTGTTTAACTTATGCCTGCTTTTGTTACATTATACCTACCCTAACGACCTGAATAAATTATTAAAGAGCAGATGCAAAGTCCTCCCATGATTCTATGTTTTTTGTAAGTTACCGGTTAATATCACGTTTGTTATGTTCTTTAGCCTTTCATACACTACAGCATAACATCTCCTAGGTCTGCAAGCTTGCCAGGAAGAAGGAAGAAAAATAATTAGAACAAAATAAGACAATGTCACTGACATTACACCTAACAAGTAGCTATTTGGTATTTGAAGGGAGATACTGCAGAAGATAGAGACAAAGACTTAATTGTAGTATGCATACCTTTAAGTCAGGTCGTCTCACAATCAATTTCGTATTTGGGTATTTTTTTTCCTTTTGTAAAGACGAATAAATACTATGAAGCCACCGAAAGCACGAAAGTCCATTTGATATTTTGGTGATTGTTACGTTTGACTAATTTCTGTGTCACTTACAAAACAGATGGTGTCATAGCTA
>JAULCC010608239.1:0-10389 GCA_032358795.1 Nuttallia obscurata
AGTTGTTTGAAGGTGCCAATTGTTTTATCCAATGAAATCACTGATTCCACTGATGCATTGGTTCTGCTATCAAAATGGCTTATACATTTCTATAGTTACTACACTTGTCTTGACCTAACCATTCTGTAAGCGATTATTTCATTGGCTGTAATGCAAAGGTCATAAAATTGAACCATGTACCTGCATACTGAATATAGATTGGAAGTGTTCTTTTAAAGATAAATGGCAAACTTGACCCTATTTTTTAAGACAAACTCAAAGTATGACCCTATTATTTAAGATAAATTGAAACTTTATCCCATTTTATCACATCTTTAATAATCTAGTTCCACATAAGATGGAAATTGCAAATGCTGTAGATAAGCAAAGTAGATGTCTACACTGTTTGCATTGTTATCAACAATCACATGAGGGAAAATTCATTGTCATGATATAACAAGGACATTTATCATAGATTATGCTTTGGCTGTGGGCGCCTGATCAGTGTATAAAAATATTTCTTGAGAGTCTGTTAAAGTGCTGAAAATGCAAAAAGCCATTTCTAGGTTTTGAATGTTTATTTAATGAGTAATAAAAAGATAATTGTAGAACAACACTCTAAAATGAAGAATCTCCTCTTCATTTTTAAATGTTTACGTGATTTTGTCTCTCTTGTTAATAAGTTGATGGTTGGAATTCAAGATCTAAATACAGGTAGCGCTAAGGCAATTCACCAATCAGATGTGGTGTGGTGACTGTTTACATAAGAGATCATTTTCTACGAAAATCTAGAAATTATTTTACTGGTAAATATTCAATTTATTTACAGAGTTTTTCATTTTGAATATGATAAATATGTGTTATATGGACTTAAATACGATCAAGTGGACAAGTTTTGATTTGTTGGATATGTACATTTGAGAGATCAGGGATGTATCAAAGCTTCTGTCTGTTTCAGGACGAGGTAGCGCCATGAACGCTTTCAAGGCAATGGATGCAAAAACAAAGTATGTATAAAACACTGATATTTTTTCCACATAGCATCATACAAAACTAATGATGATTTTTCTGATGTGTATATGATACATGAGCTGGGGTTCAGGAGAAACTAACTCTATAAATTTGTTTTGCAAACCAATGTTGCAATAATGTCAGTCTTGCTAAGGATCTATAATGTTTGTCAGAGCTGAGAGAATTTTTTTTAAAATTTAGATTAAGACAAGGGCCATTTTGTTCAAAGGTCTGATAGCTGTATGCTCCATTACTAAAACTTAAAAATTTTCATTTTCTGCAAAGATATCTCAAACAAAATAAAATATGTACATCTTTTATAGTTGCATAAATGCATAAAATGACCACTAGAAAGTTTTGGCACCTTCTTCTGCTCTAAAATACAAGTAAAACTAATACATAGGAAAGATGGATGAGTTTAGAGTAAAAGCTAAAGTGCTTGTTAAGCTAACAAAGCTTTGATCAGCTGAACCCAGGAAATTTCTCACATGCTTTGTGGTTACACAATGGGACTCAGACTCCTGTTAAACAATAGTAGTATTAGAAACATTTATATCATATGTTTATGGGTTTTATAAGTATCAGGAATAGTAAGATTTCTTAAGCTAATGACCAGTGATTTCTGTGTATCAAAAATATTTGGTGTTGGAAAAAATGACTCGCTGCACAAACTTCAAACATGGAAGCAATTTAGGGTGAACTTTTCAAAAGAGGATTCATAATGACTTCTATTATTGGTTATCAGATGTTTTGCTGTCTTATTCATCATCACAATTAGTTGAAGTGAAGAAATGTAGACCCAGATATTTAGCAGGTGAAATGAGCAAAGGGTTCCAAATTTTACAAAATATTTACTATATTATCATCTTGTATTTAACCCTTATCATGTGAATATCCATATTTGAACATTTTACTCATGAATATTCATTAGTATTGACATTGTTAAGATGTAAGTTTTTAAGAATTTGACTTTTCTATGAAAGTGCAGACTCTAAGCAGTGGCTGCATTCTCCATTCTCTGATCAGGAGCTACACTGTTTGCAAACTTCTCCTTAGTATTGATTTGAAACTCACCTGTATACACGTAATAGTGTAAGAATACACATTGACTTAGTACTGAATTGTGTTGACCTCTGACCTGTTGAATATTCGTACTAAACACCAAATTTGAACCATAAAAGATCCTCTGTATTCAGATGTACAGTTTGTAAGAAGTATTTTCCATGCAAGCAGTGTAGACCCTCATCACATTATTTGGAGTCTGATCTTGTTTCTGCTATGTTTGTAAATACTCCCTGGGCATGGACAGCAGGTCAGTGGTGGGTTTATGTTTGATTTTGAATCACATGTGGCATTCTGAAAGTTCCTGAATGGTCATATTTCTGCTTTGGTAAAATTTCAAAAATATGCTGCAGGAAATTTATGTTTTTGAAACAGTATTATAAAATAAAGGCTTAGTTCAAAGGGTTACTGTTATTATGTTACATATCTGTTTGATTTTCACCACCAGAATGAATAAAGAAGTATTTAAACATCATCTTGAATGTATTGTTGTAACCCTTTCAGTGCTGAATTGTCTGCTCTAAAGGTTTTCGTCTGCCAAAATTGTAAAATGAGCTTTTTCTGTGTAATTTTTCAAAAGTTATAATCTGAGTGGCAAACAATTTAGATCTTAGACCAGATAGCTTGTTTTACGGCAGTTGATCTAGATCCAAACTGTTAATGACTATCACAGGTAATGACTATCCTGGTCCTGTACTGAAAGGGTTAATGTAAAAAAATGAGAGGACAACATTTTACATAGTAACACACATAATGCACATGCATGGAAGCACGCTCATTGCTTCTCAGCTTGAACTTATCATTTGCATGAGTTGGTGGGTGTGTTAGACATCATCTCTAAGTCATTAGAAAATTGGAATGTAGCACACAAAATAGTTCAGGTGGGTTTGGTAGTACACCGTTAAGAAAAGATTTCACAAATAGAAAATAGTCTTTACCCTTATAATATGGTACAGGCCACACATGGTTTAGAGGTTTTGATTAGTGGTAAATTTTGGTATTTGCTTTCCCAAAGATCTGAAAAATGACTCATTCATATTGAAATACAATATGGTGCTCTTTTCTTATTCATCGTCATAATAATATACAAGGGAAAGTTAGCCAGTCCTGATTCTCTTGAATAGAAGCAAACGAATATTTTTATTTTATATATTTGACACAGGGTTTGGTTATTTATTACAGAATAAACTGTGCATGACAACCATTTAGCATGCATGTTTTGCAGCTGAAAAATTTATTAGTTCATGATTATGGCTTACAGTCATCAATTTACTGTTTAACGTCAGTAACATGCACGTGAATGGCTTTGTAGCAATTAATGTCTTGTTTGTTTCTCTAGTCCACTAGTAGCTTACACGTTTGCGAAGAGAGCTGCGACTACAATGAAGAGAAATGCAGTGACAATAAAGCAGGATATTCTGCACTTCTGCAAAGTGAACACTGCAGAATATGGGGAGGTACTAGACATAGCTGCTTCGTATCTCATCACATGGCGGTTATCTCCCCTGGGGGAGCTGAAACCGTTACGCTTCACTCTGTCATCATACAAGTGTTATATTCACTGTTTGTAATGTAAAGTAGTGTCACCCTTCATTAACCATAACGCCTTTGAAGTATCTTTTCAGATTTTATTGACAGCTTTTTGTAAAATCGTCATTATCTTGCTTCCTGAATCAAACTTGAATATTTGGGCTACACACAAGTTCAGCTCATCTTCCTAAAGAACAGAATTTTTTGTTTTTGCCTAAATACTTTATGATGGTGAAAAACTGATACCTTTTTCTCTAGTTTATTAATTTCTGAAAAAGTTAATCTATTTACTATCATTGTGACATTTTTGTATTTTTTTTTTCAAATTGTAAATTTTGTATTTATCACAGTTGTATTTAAAAAAAAAGGCAAACTTGTTGTCTTATGACTGCACATGCATACCAATGGAAACTGATAATCTCAATATATTTGCATCTAATCTTGTTTTTATTGACACAAGATTGTTTTTATTGACACACGTATTAGTTTTAGAGGGAGGCAAGACAAATGATAGACATCACTAATGTGTATAGAAGGACAGGGCAGCTCAGATCAATGAAGATGAAATAGATATCAAGGAAATTGGACACAGTCCAAGTACCCTTAAGTTTATTTCATCTCTGATTTCTCTTATCCTTACTTTGCACATTTTGATTCTTTTCATTCGTATAAAACTTATAACATTAGAACAATCTGGTTAACATTCTTGTTGTAGATAAACTAACAAATTTGCCAAACATCTTTATCATTTTGTTTTAAAATATGCATCTACCATTAAGCTAGATGAGAGATTTTGAGTGCAGTGTTCTGTTTGATGCCAGAAATTACAGCTAAAGTTTTATTACTATATAGACTGATTCATTGATAAAACAATATAGACTGGTTCAATGATAAAACATTGTAGACTGGTTAAATGATAAAACATTGTATACTGGTTCAATCATAAAACAATGTAGATTGGTTCATCTAGAAAACATTATAGACTGGTTCATTGATAAAACAATATAGACTGGTTCATTGATAAAACATTGTAGACTGGTTCATTGATAAAACAATATAGACTGGTTCATTGATAAAACATTGTAGACTGCTTCATTGTTAAAACAATATAGACTGGTTCATTGATAAAACCATATAGACTTGTTCATTGATAAAACAGTATTGTCTTTTAAACTTTAATGCATGTCTTTCCGTTTTATAATGTTGTTGACTCGTATCATTTCATTCAAAGACACTTTTAATATGTAGCTATGGAATATATTTCTCAAACATAAAAAGTAATAAGTAAGTTGTGATTTTTTAACAAATTGTTTAAAAGAAAAATGTTTTACCATATTTAAGGTGTACAGTAAAGTAATTGATACTATTTTGAGAGGGGTTTTATCCCTTGACCACTGGAAATGGATTTATATATAAGTTTTTTTTTTTGTTTTTTTTTCCAAAGCCCTATATTTGCCATCATGATTGTATTAAACTAAACACTATTTAACAACACAGTAGTAAAACATACATCTCTAAACATATATACCTTTCATCCTATAACATAGATGAAATAATCCTAACAGCTATAACTAACTCCTTTAGCCATAGAGTCACTAATATCTTTCGATCAGTTAGCATATAATTGGTATCCTGTAATATATTATACATACGATGCATGTTAAGTAGAATAGATACTAAAATCTGTTATACCATTTCAGAATTTCAGGTTTAGAATTATGACAAATTCCACATTTTCCAGGGATTTTCATTGCATATGGATATGTCACCTTTACTTTTATAGCAAACCAGGACTCTAGTTGAAGCAACTCTAGGTTGTTAACAGTATCGGTTTCCATGGAAACAAATATGCCAAGAGATCTCCCTTTCAGATGGAACAGGTTTTAAAAAAGTCATCAAGTGACATGTTTTGTTTTTATTTTCCTCTGAAGTCCGGGCGGTGGAGCAGGCAGCGGTAGAGCAATCATGCGCAGTCCAAGCGCCATTAAGACCATGCTACTGGAGTGGTGTAAGGCCATGACACGCGAATATACTGATGTACGTAAACTGGTCACATGACCTAGTGCATGGCATGCCAAAAGGCTTGGCTGCTATTTTTAGCATGGTGCGGTGTGACCCAAATCTCCATGGAAGTTCATGTGGTGTTTAACTCTGTCAATGTTTTGTTAATGTTTGGAGTGGGATGTCAGTGTTTCCCTGCGCAAGTGTTTAAGGTGTTTGTGAGTGGGTCAGAAGTTGTCACTCGTGCTAAATGCTTAATACAATGTACTCAAAGTTTTTGGTGCACTATTAACCAGAATATGTATAGATATATATATATATCAATAGATATGGGATGGAAATTTTACTTTGTACTAATCCTCTTGATTCTTTTTTTCTTTTTGTTGTACTAATCTGTTGTTGTTTTTTTTTGCTTTTAACTTCCTTAACTTCCTTATAGCGGTATAGTCACAGATGAGCCGACGTTTAATTTAAATCACCTGACATATCATCAATATGCCACAAACTATAAATTGATGATTCTAATTAATGCTTTCATTGACATTTATAATAATAATGATAAAATAATAATAATAATAATTTATTTGAAGCATTGATATACACTTGTCAAACTAATGTTTTAATAGGAAGACAAGTCTTTAATGATTATAGATGAACAATTACCAATCGCAGTGGCATAGTGGATATAGTGTCCGCCTTGCGTTCAGGAGGTTGCGAGTTCAAGCCCCGAAGGGGGCCTTTCTCCTGACCTTCATTTGTTGACACTAAGTGCTGGTTCTACCCAGGAAACAGACTCGAAAGTGTTTCTACAAGCCATAGGCTTTCAACATAATCGAGCTAAAATAAATAAGTTTAAACTAAACTAAACAAAACTAAAATTAATTACCAATCACACATGGGATATAAATTTGAATGATTGAAAGTATGAAGCTTTGTCATGATCTAGAAGACATATTTTTATTGTCTGAAACAAAACTGACTGTAGTCTTATACTTTTCATTTTAAAAACTTTTTTCCACTTTTTTTATTCAATGTCTGTCATCGGTGACTATGCATGCTAAATATGTAGCAGCACTGTGTAACTGCTTGTATGATAATGTGTCGAGGGAGAGAGAAGAAAAAATACTCTGAAATTTTACAGCATATATCATTAGAATGGGCTGTTAGGTACAGATAGTGGAGATTTATTTAAATTGATACTGGTATTTGTTCTATTTGTGGAAGACATTTTTTTTTGTTTAAATGCTAATATTAATAAATCATTCTAAAGCCATTAAGATGGCTTCTGTAATGCACATTTATCAGTTCAAGTATTCTTGATATGTTAATCTACAGAGGGATGAAAATAGTATTGTCAGCTCTACTTGGTTTGGAGTGACTTAAACACCAAATAAAAGCAGACATTTTGTAGGATGTCAGTTGGGATGGGCAGTCTTATAAGTAATACTGTTAATTAGACATTTATGACAGAAATAAAGTCACAGATAAGGAAATATTTATCCTGTTTGTTATGCAGCTTAAAGTTTAAAAATTCAATGGTGAAAAAAAAAAGAATGATTTAATTTTATGATAAAGAATTGGAAACAAATTCAGATTTTATGCATAGAACAGAATAGTCAGGGTTTTTTTGCCACAGCTTCTGTCCAGATGATACAGTGGTTTAATTTCATGAAATCAAATGTATTCAAATTTATACTCAAGTGTTTTAAAGTCTGTTTTCATCATGTAGCAGGGATTGGTACTGGTTTATTTGAACTGCGTCTATATGGGTTCTCTCAACACATGTTGTCTACGCACTTCATAATTATATGAAAATTGTCCTGCTTATAGTTCAGTTGTATATGTTAGTTGTTTATTTGTCAAAAAGAAATAGATGTATGATTAGATATACACAATACAGGTAGTACTGTCTATTGATGTGGTAATTGTCTATGTAATCAAGTTAGAGTCTTAGATGTCAGACAGATAGAGAGACAGCTAGAGAGAGACAGAAAGAGATGCAGACAGAAAGATAGATATAGCTTTGTTGCACTTGGGCTAACTACTAATTAGCCCATGATATATATATAGAGAGAGAGATGGAGAGAGAGAAAGAAAGATGGGGAGAAGGACATGGATATATTGTCATAAAGAAAGTCAGGCTGAGAATTGAGAATATTCAAATTTGTTTAAAACTTCATAAATAATGAAAAAATGTAAACTATCAGCATGAAAAGAATTCACAATCTTGTTACAGAGATGGGCACTAATTTTTTGTCTCATTTAGCATGTTTTTTATTCACATAGCAGCAACTCAACTAGGTTTTACAGAATCTGATTGTGGCATAAGATTCTTCGGGTTCTGAGATTGTAACCTTTAAACCAGGATTTTTGAAAGAGCTATTGTTGTCAGATTAACAATGTCATTTTTGGTGGATGACGGATAACATTCATATTGCATCTCATTGTGACATGGCTGATGGGATTTAAATGAAACTGGCCACAAATGATCCCCAAAGGATTATTATATGTGTCACTGCAGCTGAAAGGTCAAGGTCAATGTTGATAAAAATAGATTTGGTAAATTGATTTCATTGCAATACCTCTTTTCTTGTTAAAATTAAAATAAGAAATCATAAAAAATGGATTTGATTTGTTAAAAATCAATTGGTTGGTCATAGAATAGATATATCCAATCCAGTTGATAGGTGTCTATGTCTGTGACCTTGAGACTGTGTCATTTGTCTATTTTACCCGCATAACCTTGTTAGTATGACAGTGTCTTTCTTACCTGCAGCACTCCCACTCAACTTGCATGTCCATTTAGTTACTATACCTTGCTAGACTCTTAAAGACATATATAGTTGTATAGGATGAATGAATATTTTAATTTACAGAATTTCTTCAGACTTATTATCTGTTAATCCTTTGCTGAATTAGTTTTAACATATTTTATTGCCAGATGCAATAAATAGTATTCATGCATAAGTATTAATATAAATCAGTTTACAAATATATTAGCAGACGGGTTGGGCCACAAGTTCGACCAACTTTAGTTACGGCCCTCCCCTTTGCTGAGTTGTTGTCTACTGGAAAAAAATTTTGTATGTCAAACTTGTAAATTTTGCCTTTTATTTGTAATTAATTGTTCAAGAGTTACAATCTGAGTGGCAAACAGTTAGGATCTCAGAACAGGCGCTGCATTTTGTGGCAGCTGATCTAGAAACAAACTGTAAGCAAATGTATTTAAATGGCTATTCGCTTCCTGCACTTAAAAGCCATTGACTGCAATTTTCTCTGTTTGGAATTAATTTCTAAGAGTGTCATAACTCTTATTTGCTGGTTTTAAGAAATTGTTTACATCCTTATTAATGCATGCCTTGTTTACTGCACACTGGCTGTAAAATTGATGCTATTAATAATTAAAATTTGGTCAAGATTTAACTATACCCATCCTGAAAATTTCAAATTGACTTCTCTGGTCATGAAAATTGACTAGTATGGTTATCCTTTGACAGATTTCACTGCATATGCAAATTTTGTGCCAACCCTCTTGGTCTGAGCAATCAAACTACTGGACTTAACAATTTCAGGGAAAAATTATAATATGATAACCATTGTAGACCCGGATCTATTGACTGCTTTATGAGTCATTGCATCTGGGTCTATATTGTTTGTGAATCCAATAAAGCTTCTTTTTATTCCAGCATTCAAGCCTCAATTTCAGAATAGCAGTAGTACTTGTTTACTATAAAATGCATATACATGTACATACTTGTATGTGTCATACCATGCCTGTATTTGTTTCATTTTTAAAAATTCATTCATTAGGCTTACTGAAAACTTCAAATGAGAAAGATACATTTGTATTTGATATCATGCAAGGCTTACAAGCTCATGATCCAGTTCATTAAATAAATCTATGATTTCTTTTTTCACTTGTATTTATCCATGCTTCTTTTTATTTATATATAGTGAATAAAATGTACAGTAAACACTAATTAGTTAAGTGTTTAAATGTATAAATTAATATTTTTTGCAATATTTTTAAATAGAATTTTAGTTCATATGAATTAATTAATATAATTTGTAATATTTTTTATATAATTTTAATTCTATAATAAATTAACAAAATATGATAAAAAAAAATAAATCAAATATACTAGTAAAAAATATATAAAAGAAAATCATGAATGTTTTGCTTGAACAAAAATGTCAGTTACTTTGATTTTGTTAATGAATAATTTTTTAAGTGTGAAATTTCATTTTTTTTCCCCCAGAAAATTGAGATTACTAATTTTTCAACAAGCTGGAATGATGGGATAGCTTTCTGTGCCCTCATCCATCACTTCTACCCCGATGCCTTTGACTTCTACAGCCTTAATCCCAAGGAGCGACGAAAGAATTTTAATTTGGCCTTTGACACCGCAGAGTAAGTGACTCTATTAGAGTTGAATGGATGAACACAGAAATATGAATAAATTCATTTTCTTGCATATTCTCTAAATCTCTTCTGTATTAATTGTGTGTTATCATGTTAAATGTGGCATTGCAAGGAGGTTCTAACATGTATTTTTGTGATAAGTTTTTCAAACTGTTTTTTTCTTCAATTTTTCAAAATTTGAAAAAATCAAAAATTTCAGTTAAAAAAAGAAAAATAATTATTCAATTTCAGTTTTATATGTTAAATATGGCATTACAAGGAGGTTCTAATGTGTTTTTGCAATAAGTTTTCGAACTTTTTTTTCTTCAATTTTTCAAAATTTAAAAAAAATTCCAAAATTTCAGTTAAAAGAAAATTCAAATTTCAAATTTTTCTGTTTTGTG
>JAULCC010608572.1:0-17773 GCA_032358795.1 Nuttallia obscurata
TTCTACCCGGGTGCACTCTGTGCCTGAAATAGTGTACAGAGGTCCCCCGGGGTCTTCCTCTACCTGTAATGAGCTGGGTGTCGCGATATGACTGAAATACTGTTAAAGCGACGTTAAATTCCAAAACAAACAAACAAACTGATGAAGTTGACACTATTTCTTCATCACTCTAACTCTGTTTAGTTTCTTGCTTTCTCTTTTCATCTCATTTCCCGTTCTGATTCTATCTTTCTATCTCCCTAATTGTCTCTGTATCAACCTCTTTCCTCATTTCGTCTTGAAATTTTATCTACAATTTTTTATTATCTCTGCATATATAGAACTCAATTTCCATATCTAACTCTTTTCACACCAATATTTTTTTATATCTCTCTGTCTGTGCTATCTCTCTCTCTCTCTCTCTCTCTCTCTCTCTGTATCTTTCTTTCTCTCTGTAACTATCTGTGTCTCTCTCTTTCAAGTTTTATATGAGTCTCTGACTATTAATCTTTTCCTCAAAACACAAATATCTAATTTCAATAAGTTTTAAGAAAACATTCAATAAATGATAAATAAATAAAATTCAACCGGAAAAGGAACTTTCAACAAAAAGCGGGATAGAGTTTGAAACATTTTATTCCTGACTCAACGTGATCATATATACAACTTCATACGACTAACATAGCACAACATTGCTATAGCAAACAAAATAATCAGACAGAAAAAAACAATTTAAAGCAAAAACATTTCTTCACACAAATAGAAACAAATATCTCTCCCCCCACATAAACTTTTAGCTCGCCTCATACGCAATATACATATATATCTAATCTGCCCTCAAAATGTAATAGAATTGTCATTAGTTTGACAATTTTACATTTTGTGCAAAATATTTCACGAACACCTTGATTCTATGATTGCAGTAAATATGAACAATTATTTTTTGCAATAACGCGGAAATAGAACACTTTTAGTGACATTTATGCATCAATTTAGAACACTTGTCCTTTCCCGTAGTTTCAGTAAGGTGTATGAATACAGACAATTATTTATGGTTAAATCTGTAAACGCCATGTATATATACCCAGCTCAATCATTCATGTTTAAGGTAATGCATGGTCATAGAAATTTTGTTCTTGCAGAATTTACTTCGTAACAATCTGTGGTTAACTGATTAATCGAACAGTGTTTACGCCTGCTAGCTACTATAGACACATTTCGCATTTTATTTAAAACAATTTATATTTGGTATGAAAAAGCATGATCTCATGTATTATGCAATTTACCTTTGCGTAGTTATGTAACTTCAGCTATTAATGTATTGTTGTTTTATTACAAATAATGAAAAATATGGCTACTACTGCTTTAGCATAAACACATTCGCCTTTGGGCTTTGATGTTGAATAGTTATAAATTATAATTTTGACCTATTTGAAACAAGTCAACGTTTTGTTGCTGAATATTCGAATGAAAAAATCAAGCCTTCGATTGATTGGTTGATATTCGAATAATAATGATGGGTTGATATTCGAATAATAATGATTTGTTGATATTCGAATCTAACAACGGAAAAGGACTGATGAGATCGACATTTTTAGTTTAAATAGAAGTAACATGGACGTATTTATCACAGGCTTCACCCGTGTAACAAACATGCAGAGACTAGGGGAACTTCATACGGTTGCCATGGGAAACCAGTTTCCATAGCAACGACCCTGTATCAGTTATTTTTTCTACAGCACCTCAAATAGCGTTATGTAAATACAAAAGACTTTAATATAACAACATCAGTTCACTTTACCAAGAACGCTGACGATAAATATCTGATTAAAATACATATGACAACGACTGCAAAAAAAGGAAAGAAACAACAAATCTTGTCTGTAAAACGTTGAGAACAATTCAAAGATTCTACACAAGATTTCAACCGTTCAAATGTTGTCCGGAGTGTAAATTTTTTCTTATGTGATTTACAGAGTTTCCCTGCCATTTTCTGTTACTTCAGAGTCTACAATGTCTATATATAGAAACGGTTGGTTAACCGGAATATAACGGTAAAACCGAATACCCATTGTTTATAGTATTTCCTCAAGCACATATCACTTTTGTTGCCATAGCAACACATCACCGTCTTAGCGGAATTTACGCTTCCCGCGTGTAAGTCACAAAGATCTTTCTATATATAGCATTCTCTGAATCTTGCACATAGCCCTTTAAAAATGTATATATTTTCTCTATACATACATGTATAGTATATCTTTATTACACAATTCTAAACCAACAACACAACATCATCATAAATAAATAATAATATTTGTTCAACACGTTGACTCAATGAGTTCTACTTTTATAGTTTAGTCAATAGAAACTCATCAACTACTCAAATAAATGACTTTTTCCCCATTTGGAATATGTGTCTGCATTTAGACCGCGCGGCCATTCCCAAATCTTCACATCCGGGATACTGGTACCCAGGCTTCTAATGCTGTTTATACTGTTTAGTTCTTTGTTTCTTTTGAGACAATTATATGTATTAACTTATCACAACTTAAAGCACTATGCTTATGTCTTTAAAACTTCTAGCAAGTTTGCAATGAGCGTAGAATGTTTATTTTTCCACGATGGCGCCTGTTGAATCGGGTCCAATTTCTCGTTTCCTGTCTAATCCATTGAGCATGCGCTCTATACTCTTAAGTTCGCTATTTGGATTAGTTGATGGTGACGTGTGCAATGCTGGACTCCGGCTTCGGCCAGGAGATGTTCGGTTCAAACCTAAATTTAACGAGGATGGAGTTGGTGACGTCGGGGACCTCGAACCCACACTAAATCCAGATGACGTCATCGGTGACGTTGTCGTCGCATTTGTGGTTTTCGTCATTGAAAATGAGTACGGTGTAAATCTATTGTTTGATCTGGAAGCAAACAGAGGTCCAAGATGGGATCCTGACATTTGAGACAAAGATTGAGAAGAACTGCTGCTAAATGTTGGTGAGAGACTCGGATAGAGGGGGTGCCCGTGCATCGGTATTTGTCCGAATGCTGACAACCCGTGCGTCGGAGAGAGGTGGTTTAGCTCCGCGTGTGACGTCGGTAAATAAGTAAGTCCGTGAGCGGCTAACGTTGAGCTACTCTGATTTAACAACATATGATATGGCAACGATGACGTCGTGGTTGGGTAACCATGGGGATAGAAATATGGAAACATCGGGTGTGTTACCGAGGGTTGTACAACTGTGACGTTAGGGGGGCTTGTGTGTTCTTTTAACATTAGCCTGCCCGTATCGCAGTCCGAGCCCAACCGTCTTTCACCAAGTTTTTCCGTGTCACTTCTATCACTTTTTTCATATGGGCTTTTACGCTGAACAACACTGTCCTCCGGGTCTGAATCATAGGGACTTTTACCCCTTTCTTCATGCTCGAATGGACTATGTCGAGAACGAATGTCAGAGTTACTGTGGTTTAAATCCAACGGACTAGATGAAGTGAGAGGTAAACTGTCAATATGGCTGTGAATTTCTGGGGACTTATTCCTATCGAAACTGCTCACAAATTCACTCTCGCTGATTTTTCTCGGAAATGACGACGAACTGATTGGTGACGTCAGAACAGGTTCTCTGCTCCGGTCGTCGGTGTTCTCCGACTTTCCCTCGTTGTCAGATTCCGACTCCGAGTGACTAGTGTTAGATTTTGTAGTGTCCAGCCTGTGGTCAATTCTGGTGTTGGAAAGGTCTGATGGAGAGGTTCCTGGAAATAGAAAAAATTGAAACTTAGAAATAATCAATAATCGATGTTATTATCATCATTATAGTTATTATTATAATTGTTATTATTATTATTATTATTGTTATTATTATTATTATCATTATTATTATTATTATTATTATTATTATTATTTATAATAATGTTATAATCACTGATACTTCAACTTTCCTAAATTCGCATTTAAATTTAAGGGGGAACTGAGTCTGTGCAAATGTTCGATAATAGTGTGTCGATTATACTTTAACCCCGCCCCTGTGTTCCCTCAAACCACGAGTTAGGAGATAAAGTGTCCATCAAAACCTTATCACTGTCATTTTAATGATCTTGAACTATATCCATCGAAGCAGTAGGAGTTATCCCCTCATTATTCGTGACATGTTCATTCGGATTGTTTCGAGACAATACGCCCAAAAGCGAACCACAGTACCGATAATAGTATGGTCCATTACACATTTAAGTGCGAGCGAAGGGTCACTCTTCAGATTTCGACTCGAGCGGTTCAAATAAAAGGGGAAATAAAATGAGCTGTCAACTACAACTTCAACAAAAACGCCCTCTAATAAATGTCGAAGCCTCCCTTGTTAATTTCAATATGTCGACAAAGCGATGTATTATGGGAGAAAACGAATCTGATGCTCATTAAATGAAACGAAACTGTTCATAAAACTAACGCACCGATTTACCACCGTGGTCTGTTGGTAGGACGGTGAACGTCATGGTTGTTAACGTATCAAACTAAGTGTCGTAAAATCGGTGTGGTAATTTTCAAATAATTATCCTTTCAATTTTCTTAAAAGAACAGGTATAAAACTTTGACTTTACGGCCGGAAATCGAATAAAAGCAATTGTGTTAGGCAGATAAAACTATAAATTTTGTCGTCTGTATTCTTACAGCGACACTTAGATAATATTTATTGCTATTTAATGATAGAAACGGTGACAAAAATCGCAGAAGATCGTAAACATTATTGATATCTCAATGGTTATCTTTGATAGGATCTTTCAGATATAACATTCGATATGGCGGGTACGTTAATCTTTCGATTTTAACAAACGTTTTAGCGAGGAACCACTAATAGCAAAATTACCTATTTTGTTCGGTAGTTTCTAGTATAATTTCTTTAGCTGGCGCTAAATAGTCTCCGACCGATATGACCCGGTAATTTAAATGTCAATTAATAAGTTGCCGTGTTCTATTGCAGACTATACTGTCAAGATAAGACAACAAAACACTCAGCCGTTCTATGCACTCGCGTAAAGAGAACTGGATTAAAACCCGGAGATAATTTTGTAAAATTTCAGAAGCGAACCCGAAACGTTCACAGATACTTGACGCCTGCTTTAGGTGTGAATTCAAAACGAAATTCTTAAACTTTCGCCAGTTTATCTAAATGTTTACCACAGTTCTTAACACAGGCATCAAGTTTACATTAAGTCATTGTAAGACCCGAATCGAAAGTCTCCGTATTAAGCTGTTAGTATTACATTATTACACAACTCTAACAGATAAATTTAGAGGTGACAATATTTTGAAAGGGAGCAGACGATAATTTTCGTTTCCCACAGGTCCTCTGAAGGAATTTAGCGTAAATTATTATCGAATTTTATCAAGTTTTTATTCATTTTATCTATTTTCTGATAAAATGGACGTTCGTTTCTCATAGACATGTTAATGATACTACAGATAACAGTGTGGGGTTTACACCAATGTTGATTGTCAAGGAGGTGCCATTTTAACAGGATTACTCGAGGGAAATCTCTTGTTTTGGAGGAATTATCAAAACGGAGGACAGAATATTCAAACATACGATAGCATGTACGCGCAATTTCTGGTTACTCTCACTGAATGATTAAAGGCTTACTGGTTACCATTGGTAACCATTTGACGTCATGGCGGACGACTGTCAGCTGAACTTCTGTCTTATGACTACCTCTCGTCTGATAATATTTATTAGCAGCAAGATTAATTTCTTTTTTTTCTTCAAATTTCTTATAATATTTTGTGTCGGAAATTCACCTTTCTATATTTTATGATTATCTTTTTTTAACAGGTTTTATAACTGTTACTATAACTATAGTATGAAAAAATAGTACGCATAATTATATTCCAGATAACTTCTACTTACATATTCATCGGTGTAAATACCAGAATGAAGTGTCTGCTAGTGTTACAACTACTGATACTGCGAATAACACCGAACATTTCCTAGCTTCGTATTAAAAATATCACCGAGTCGCTTATGGCGGCGAAAATGTTAAGTCAAACAGAATAAAAAAATAAACCCTATGTAAACGTTAACTAATATTAATACCTAATATTTTCAGTATATTTACTTGGTTAAATCTTTTACAAGAAGGTAAAGTGTGATAGATAGTGTTCGCTCTGGTCAGTTTCGACAAGGTTTACAGCTTTTAATGTGCAGATTGCAGACGGTTTATTGCGGAGATATGCACGTAAGATAATCTTCAAAGGCGAACATTAGAAAGGTGACGAATGCAGAGGATTCCAACCCGTCACTTGCGGTGTCGATAAGAATTCTTGCTATTCCAAAATGGCACCCAACAATCCCTCTATTAAGCTCTAGTTAGTCCTAGCACTGATCAGCAGAAGATAGCTCAGTTGCGAAGAACCAAAACCCAAAGGAATGTAAATGATGTCTGCAGGTTTTAGCTCTTTTGGCGGAGACCAACGTCTGAAAAGCGCGAGTCGTCTGCGGATACACTCGGCAGTTATTGTCAAGATTGAATACTAGGAGGGCCATCTCGTCTGCGGCAGATTAATTCATGGAGATGGGTACAATGTTGGCGAGATTAAATCTGTATTATCATTCCATGATCATGGTAGATATGAGTAACTGAACTTGGCACACATGGGATAAGAATAGTCTAATGCGAGTGCCGAATGCATGTCAAAAGTATCAACGTCAGATCAGCGCAAAACCTGCATTTTCTGAATAGAAAATTGGCACATGCGCAATTGTCCTACCGGAAATACGGTTCGATTTTAGGCATATGCTGTCTATTTACAATAATATGTTCCAGAGAGGGTTATCTATGTGCATAAGTCCGTCAGTTCGCTCATAACAAAACAGTGTTTAAACTAATAAAAATAAAATTAGATGCCGAGTTTTATAGTAATTCAAATGAAAGAAGTTTTAATCGCATATTAAAGATTAAAAAAAAACTAATAAGAAACAAAAGAAAACCACTAATTACCAATAAAACAATACTATTGAGAAAGTCAGATCTGTAAAAGTCAGTTACACAGGAAATAGCAAAGGCAAGTAATTTATTTCAATCAGTCGGTAAACAGATTGACATGGAATCAAATTGATACGTTATCTGATCGGCTTATAGGACTGGCGAGAAGGAAAAAAAAAACTCAAAAAGAAAATGTTACACAATATTACAAAATGAGTTTCAACGTCGAATTTGTTTATGCTTCTGTCAAGTTGAAATAATGCAAACGAGATAAAAACTCTCGAGCCAGGATAAATTGTCACCTGAACAATATTAAGACTCCACTTGAATCAAGTACTTAATATTTTGTCTTACACCATTATTTTCATGTTTATTTCAATAACAACACTCCCACACGCGCTACTTGAGCCACGTGCTTTCTGGCGCCAAAGGCGATAAACATCGTAATTTGCGACCAATGTAAACACAGAACAGACTGCATATAATGATAAATGCATAAATTGTCAGTATTTTCCCAAGATAAAGCCGTTAAATGAGTTCTGTATAAAATGCCAATCACATATCATAAAGAATAATTTAAACAAACGACATGAAACGCGTTAGCGGAAATTTTAAAATACGAAAAAGACAAAAATATATCTGAACGACAAATGCTGTTAATCTACCCTTAAAAGTAAATAGATTTTATCTGTTGGTATTTTTTTGGGAAAGGCCATTGTACGGATTCGGGGTGGGGGGACACGCCGAGATCTGACCCTAATGCAATAGCGGCCATAAATTACACTGCTAACTAGCTTCATCGTTTTAGCCATCTCACTCGTCTCTCGTTCAAAACTTTATCTACCATCAGATGAACGCCATTGCTCTTGGGGCTTGGCCACCCACGGTTTTATTAAAATCATTATCAAATAAAAACACCTCTTTGCCACCTTTAAGTGAAAATTTCGCTACTGGGGATCGGAGAGAGTAATTTCTATATCGCTAAATAGCTTTTTTGTATTTGAAATTATGTTTGTTTAGAAAATTGGCTATTAATTAATGGAATTGATATATGATGTTCAGAACGCCGTCTGCAGATAAGTTTGAAACACGTGCCTCCAAGACTAGAGCGAGTTAATAAATGTAGTCAGAACTAGATTAAATGTTCAGGGAACACTCAATGCACGTTTGAACGAAGGGGTATTAATTCATAAAAGAAATACAATGTTTTATGAACATTCTTTTGCTTTGTTTTCTTTCTTTTATCCTTTATTTCATATTGCTATTTGCATTTCATAATTAATAACACATCATTAGCATCATTTTTTGTTGTTGTATATTTCACATCTGAGTGATATTGATTACAGAAGTAAGTATCATTATATCTTTACATTTGTATCGCCACCAATAAACAGAACGACCATTTAAATAAAAAAACAACAACTGAAGAAACCAATTAATAAACAAATACATAAACATTCACGTACAAAACAAAACAACAACAAAAAACCAAACAAGTACAACTAGGAAATAAAGCAAAGAGTCGCTATACATGAAATTAACGTGTCACACACAGTATGACAACGGATGTAGACTGTTTAGGTTTTATTGACAGCTGTTAATCTTTGATGGTGAGGTTTATCAGTAGGTAAAAAACCCACATGGAGGCGTTAGAGTAGAAAATTTGCAATGTAAATGTTACTTTATCTCTATGTCTAACGGCGCTATTTTGTATGTGCCTGTTCACACCAGGTTTGTGAAGCCAGGGTGGTCTACCAGGGGGCGTTCACACGATCCTCGGTAGCCTATGAAATATCCACTGAACTCACCTGATTGTTAGAAATGAGACTATAATGTTTCGTTTCTGTCAGTTTAAACTTATTTATTACAGTTCAATTTTGATGAAAGCCAAGACTTACTACTATACAAACACATTTGATTCCGTTTGTGGTTTATGACCAGTATACGGTGTATAATGGAGGTTAGAGTAAAGAGGTTCGAACCAACTGTATACTGAGCACATGACAGATATCATATCTACTTCACCATGTTAGATTTTGGTTTTACAAATTGTTGCTGTTTAAAGTTGTTTACAGAAAGTTTTCAGAAAAAAAGAAACACATATATTTGGACCCTTGGGAACAAAGACATTTCAAAGTTATAGAACGTTTTTTGATTCACAATGTTTTAGGCGACTTTCAAATGTGGGTTTGAGTGGTTGTTGGCAGTCTTAAACCATCTGATCAATTATTACAAGTCATGCAGAAAAAAAGTTATTTTTTTTAAACTACGGGCAAATGTAAATGTCTCATTTTTTGTTTGAAGTATGGCTCTTTTCGAAGGGATATCAAACGTTGTTTAATTCAATATATGATATACGAGTATATATATAATCCAGTGTTTTAAAATACATTTTGATATTTGGTATTAACGAAACTTTCTCATAACATGAATTAAATAAACCAATGCTAGGAATTAAACAACGGTTTGAAATTTCAGCTTTGACTATGAAAACTGATTATGCTGTGTTTATCTACACCTAACACTTATATACTAAATTAGTATTTTGTGTTCATTTAATGTAAAATATAAAAACATGTATCTAACACTATTTATAAGAGAGAAAGGGATCCTTCATTTTATGTCTTTATTTAATGTAACAAAAAAAAACCTGTATGTCTTATACACATTTAATAAGTGGTGAATTTGTTACTCTTAGTCCGAAACAAAACGATTGGCGCCGTGCATATCCTCACTCGGATGTTAAATCAGATTTCTTTTTCCCTAATAAACCGGCACACATCTAACTTCATTTCAACTTTGAAAGTGATAATGCACACGCCAGCGTGGCTTAAAAGACACACTAATTGTGCTAATATGAAAATGTAAACACAATTACCGGAATGTTTTATTTTATTTTCACGGCGAAACTCTCTGAACTCCCCATAACATTTTCCTTTAAACTTCATTTAAAAGCCAGCTTGCAGACGAGACTGTGATAGATATGTTTACTTAAAATTTAAACTAAACAGTTCATCGCTTGATCGCTAATGTTATTAGAGACACAATTCTTAACTTTGCGCCCGAAAGAGCTTCGCTATTATACTTTACCTCCCCTTATCGGCCGAGGCACTTGTTTATAAACACTGATAACGAAAATTGTATCAAATTATGTATTTTTATGGATGCCCCTTGGTTCCGGAACACATTAATCCAATCGTGTTACTTTTCCCGCCTTTATTGTATCGTTTTTTTCTTTTTCTGTATTTGTTCTTGTTTCGCGTGTTTGATTCTTTTTCTTAATATCATAGTCTTTAGATTTTTCTAAATGTATTTCTTTTTTGGATTTCTTTATCGTGTTTTCATTATTCTATTAATTCAATTCGTTTAAATATTTATTATATTTAAGCATACAACCCAGTTAGACTAGTTTGAGAAAGCAAAGAAGTCAATTAAACCTCTGTACGGTAATCAAATAGTAAATACTTTTGGGAGACGATAGTTCGAAAATGTATGATTAAATATTATTATTTTTCATTCAATTTGTTACACCTTTTATCAGCCGATGAAGAAATTGAAAATCACTAAAACTAGAATATTCTTAAGTAGAGTTAATTTTCTTTCAATCTGATAATCTTTATCGCACTTAAATAGGACGGATCTAAATTCAGCATCTATTACATAGTGTTTACTTGTATCAGTGTAAAGGTGTTTTATTGCGGACAGTGAACAAAATTAATATTCTTTTCAGCAAAATAAATAAAATAAACAAAAACAAATTAAAGAAAAAAACAACAAATAATGAATTATAAGAATATTAGTTAATATAAGAAACATACTGACAAGTAGTAATAATAAAACAAGAAAATATATCGTATAATGTCGAAAGAATAATATTGATAATTATGATGAAATATATAGAACCGTAGAAATAATAAGACTGCAATTATTGTAATGATTATACTTCATGTACTTCAAATAACGTATGATCATTAATATATATAATATCAGTAAATATAAGAGATTGATTATATATATATATATTTATGCTATAGATGCAGAAAAGATAATAATACTTGTAAAGATAGTAAACATACATTATTACATATATGCTATAACTACTTATACATTACTGCTATTATTAATGATAATATTAAAAAACAAAGGCTGAACGAACATTCTGTTACATACGTATGCTAACAAAAAAAAAAAAACTCTAGAAGAAATTAGTACAATTCACATAAAAAACAAAAACACTTTACAGACAGAAAAACATAAAACTGATCACATCATCGCATTATAAAACGTTTACCCTACCTGTGGCTAGATGTGTGTAGGAATCGTCTGAGTGACACGGTTTGTCGTCCGTCTCTACGACACAGATCTCGTTTTCCTCGTCATCACTATGTGTGTCGCTGGACTTTTCAAGATGTTGTCCGTTTGTTGAACACCCGTGACTAGCCTGTAACATGAGTCTTCTGAAAGCAAGGAAATAATATAAATATCAACACATTGTCGCGGTGAATTTATAATGTCATATGTTACTTCTATAGATATATTCGCTGGAGGAGAAAACACTTTTCTGTGTATAAATATTATTGTAACGTCATCATCATCAATTTGACAGTTATCATCGTTCTTTTTTCACTAATACGTAATTGTTATAGAATTGGTTTTTGTATAAGCTGTTACTAAAATTAAGTATTATTAACTTAGGGAATATTTATAGAAAAAAAAATCATCATCTATTCCAACTTAGTGTGGCAATGGTTGTGTGATGATGATGATTATGATTATGATAATTGTGATAATAATAATAATAATAATAATAATAATAATAATAATAATAATGAAACAAATAATGATAATTATAATCGTTACATTTACAATCATTAACATCATAAGACAATTGAATAAGTGAATACAGTAGTTATATTAACTTAAATGTTCCTGATTATGTTTTTTTCAATGAGTGTGTAACCAGATGATAAGAAAGGGCTAGACCCTTAGTTGAGTTTGGGTAAAGATTAGACTAAAGCACCAATATAAATATTATTTTCCTGTTTTCTTTTACGCCAAAACTGTTGACCTGACAGTCAGGAAGCGCTATCACTACATACGGATGCCGTCTACCTTTGAGCAAGTCTCGTTATGACAACGAGAGTACCGCGAGAGAAGAATAATTGTGAAAAACAAACATGTCTGATAACGATCATATCAAAACAAATATGGACATCATTTTCACTCCTTTTAACACGAATATTTTACTCCTAGGCGACGTACGTGGGCATAAAACATTGGAAACTTGTCGCTTTTATGTAAACACAGACTGTCTGCCACAGGCACGGCATTTCAAAGTATGGACGCCTTGATCTTGCTCCTGGAGGACACAAAATGTGAGATATTCAAATTCCACGCGATCACTTTCAACTAGATAATGATACTATTTATGATTTCAAGTCTGTACTTCAAGTTGTCACTGTTACATACACGAAATGGGAATCAAGCGCCCGAGTTACAAGGATGAGTCTTTAGTCACTAGTTTCCGTGCTTGTGGGTCGTACAATTTAACCAGTTCCTTCATTTTGCGCCGCCAACGAATTTACGCAGCAATTCTGATGTGAATCACGGATTTTCTACAGAAAAGGAAATCACTGACAATGGAAAATCGCTTTCCTTAACCATTTTACGCTCTTTTCCATTATCTCATCTTGCGTTAGATTAACTAAGTGGCGGACCAGCACTTAAAGCTCTAAATATCGTGTTTTCGGAAACGTCAAAATAGCTAGTTAACCGTTTTAGAAGCAGCCATTTGGTTTCACCCCTCATATTAAGGGCCTTCAAAATCGCTAGCTCATTATCGACGGCATCAATTAACCACTGCAATCAAAGGCTGATTTACACAAATATTGAGCAGAGCGGTTATCTTCCAACAGAATTTCATCACCAATTGGGGTTGAATAGTCCTTTAAATTGCAATAATTTACTCGTCTTGATTAAATCAGCATTTATGTTCTTTTTGTCAAAAAAGGGAGCGTGACTGACAAAACACGCAACCGGGGTCCTGCAGCCCCTAAATTGAGTTAGGGCTGTGTTTGAATGGAGCTGAATTGGAAATCAAGACATATGACCAGTCAAAATTGATCAAAAACTCGATTACAGGAACAGAACTGCGCACAGCAAACAGTTAATGTGAATCAAGTAGCGCGTGTCTTGTCAAATTCGCTTGAAATGTCACCGCCAAGGGCACAACCGATAAACGGACAAATCTAATAAAGTAATATCGGATATTATGCCAATCAAATTAAGTAAATATCTCACTTTTTCTCCCTTCTCCCGCTGCCTGTATCACGAAAGCCTTTGGCAAATGGATTATGGTCTATTTTCAACTGTGTAATCTGAAACAAAACGGTAAGACACCATTAGTAAAAAAAAAAAAATACACACAAAAATGAAATAAAAATAAAAATGACGCTTTAAATGTTTAATTCCCAAACAAAAATATCTGTTACATCAATTACATATTTCAAGTGATAAATCCCATTCGGTACTACATTTTTGTTGGTGTTTTTTTTCAACTGAAACACTGATGTTGAAATATGAAATAAAAAGTCTGAACAGCTAGTCTATTGTTCCAACCCAAGTGTTCTTAAAGCAGCACTGAAAACAAAGCTCTTCTATGCAAGGTGACTAAAAACCAATGGTAAAACATAGGCTTCGTTGACCGTCTTAAGATTTAGGGCCGTGACCCTTTCTTTGAACGTAGGGATAATCCCTTTGAATAAAGACCCAGATCATGTGGAGCAGAGTCACGGATCCAAGCGAGCAGTTTCAGCGCCAATACAAAACCCATTTGTTCTCGGACCACAAATGACCACTGACCCACCCTGACTTTAATGGTCAGTAATGGCCAATAATCACCGTGTTCATTAAAATGACCACATGAAAATCATATGTTTATACTCATACGTCAATGGATCACACACGGTTCATTATGCTCGATTAGAGCTTTTGTAAATACAGATCTTTTAATTCTTCTTTCATCAGGCATGTAAACCGCTCAACTAATTTTCTTAGCAGCGTGGCAGATAACCGATAATGCTCAGCCTCAGCAGCCGCTTTAGATGATACACCAAGCGTCTCAGAGACATTGATGAATTCTCTCGATTTTTCCACCAATGGTTACGGTGATAAGTTTGATCGATCGGTAACGTGATACCCGTTAATAATATGGCCTGAGTCTTCAAAAGCTTCTAATGACGAGCAGTCGAAGTTATTTTCAGTGATGGAAATAAAGTCGGCAGTATCAGCCAATGACAGTGTTGCTAAGATTCACTCCGTATCTCTAAAGCCAGCTACTGGTGACGGGCGCCACACGACTATGTTCAACGTAACAAATAACTGCTTAGCTAAAGTTTACTTTGTTGTATAAATAATCCTTTGAAGTTAAGTACATGGTGTGTTTTAATGTGCTTTAATGCTGGAGAAGGCAGTATGCAGCTATCAAGGATTGCCACCTAGGCCTCGAGGAAGCCGAAATGTCCGCTAATGGTCAGGAAAAGCCGACTGAACTAGATTCGTTTACGACATTAAGCTGTTTTCGACGACATTGGAAATGACGTTCACTAATTACAGCGCGATAGTTGCTATTACTTGTTCACACAGACAAAAAGGCTTTACAATGAGCAACATAACTATTTATTTACACAGACAATGGACGCACGACTAGTGACGTCATCTCCCTAACCTTTAACCTACTAAGCGCGACCGTCATGTAATTTGCAAACAGCTTCGATCCAGATTAGACGCCTAGTAACTCGGCGTTTTATCCAGATCCAAGCTGTTTGACACTCGGTCATTTGTTTCTCCAAATATTGGACGATTCTGATGAATTCTTAAATCTAGGCAGACGACAGTTTAAGCAGACGACAACTTTTTTGTTTCAGCAGGCAAAGGGTTAATACTAAGTAAATTTGTCACTCAGTTATAAAATTGGTCCAACAAGATACTTTTGATATTGCGTACATGTAACATAAAAATGGTTTCAGAAAAAATTGTTACGAACCGAATAGTGTATGTAACCGTGTCATAAAGACAGAAAATTTCGTTTATTTGCTCTTTGTATGCGTCTAAACACTTGAGTAAATGTTAGGGTTTGCCAGTCGTCTTTAATAATTTAAACGACATGTTATTTACTTTATATCAGAAAAATTTGTAAAGGACATAGCAAGACTTACTTTTTCATTCTGGTAGGCTGTGACTGCGATAAACTGGGTTTCCTTGAACACATAAGTTCGGAAAGCGCTGTATGGAAGCTTGAGAATGTCATTGGCGCGAACCAAATGAAATCGAGGTTGGTACTTATGCATTGAATTGAGAATAGTCTGAAAAAGATAAAAGATAAAACGGAAATTAAAGTTGGGATACAGCAGAAAACCTGGAACTAAATAGCCTAAATAGTGACGTTTTTGTCTTTTAATAGTCACAAACATTCCAAAGGAAGCCATACGTTTGCAAATTGGCTCAAACAATGAAGAGAAAAGAGAAGATAATACAATAAAAAATGCAGGCATCGAACAACAGATTTAATCACAACAAGAATGCTTCAAACAGGGAACTCTACATTCTAAATCTATACGATAGTCATCTCCAAAATACGATGGTTTTATACGAATTAATGCTGGCCCAGCAGAAATAAATCTAATAAGCCTCGGTCCGGCGCCATAAAGTTCGAAACTAACGCACGGAATCTGATATTGCGCGCTTTCTGCGACGGGTTATCATTTATCTCGCCTAATTTTTATACTACAAAGGACTAGCGGAACTTTATGTCAAAAAACCAGTCAAAACGGACCCGAATCTCATCAAGATATCAGTTCTTATTTCATATTTAAAACACATAATGCATCGTATGCCCGCATCGCTTCTTTTGATGTCTGCTAAACTCTTTTCGGTTTCTACATGGGGCGACATATTAGTGACGTCAGGAGACACTTATTGCATTAGGCGGTTGAAAAGCGACGAAAACGATAGTAAAATCAATTACTGCTTCTGAAAAGCTGTAGGTCCCATTCCGTTCGCGTCTCTGGGGAGAAATGGTTTCGCTTAAATGATAAAACTTTTGTTTTCCTTGATATCAGTAATACGGCACACCATTTTTCTCACAAAGGTCTAACTTACATGTCGCATACAATGAAAACGTGGAACCGGAAGCGGAATGCGAATATAAAAGGTAATGTCTAAATCAAGAACCAGCTAAAATGAATATATTCAATATATATCAGAGACTTGGAAGAAGATTGCAATCGACGGGGTGAATTGATCGACAAATAAACTGGAAACAGGGTAGACATCAGCCAACAGCAAAGATTACACAAGGAAAAGTTAATATTGCTGATGAAGATCACGAGGAAACTCGGCACCAGCGCTAAACCCACAGGCAAGAAACTGTCATCCTGTTTGAAAAGCAACTCTGACGGTCGCAAATAAGGCGAAAAATTGCTTTTGATTTTCAGGAGAGATATGGAATCCAGCATTCCACGAGCTGTCGGGTTCCTTAATCGTATTCGGTATTTCCAGACCATTTCATGCATTGTATCATAGATATTCTGATCAAATGATTTAAATGCATTGAAAATATATCGCCATTTTATTTGTCTGCGTCTTGTCACGGCTTGTTCCCGGTTACCAGGCGAATTTGAGTTCGTATTATTCAAGCGTTTAATTCCCTCTGACGGGTTGATTCTAGTCCCGCAGAAAAACCACGATGAAGACAAAGGGACTCCATGGAATTAAGCCTTCAATTCGCCTAGAGGAATTTCAATACTGATTATAATCACGATAGCAGGCTTCCTGTGAATACCGTTTGTCCACTTGGCGCCGATCTATATCCAATCCCATTACAAGCCCGAGCTGTTACAAAAATCAGCCACTTTTATTTTCCCATTTTTACTTATACGGGGGCTATCTAGCGCAGACCAGGTGACCGCATATATGTGGAAATCTAATTAAGCAGACCGCCGGGGAAACGAAAGATATATGATATTAAACGAAATTCGAAACATAATAAATAATTTCAAAGTAACGAGATTTCCCTGAGCACTATTTTTACGTGAAATATATCGCATATTATTGGTTTTAATATTCGTGCGCGTGTGATATTAAACAGTGTCTAGGAGGATTTTATAAATTTTATATTGAACTAACACCTGCCTGAAATATTCTTAAAGTTTCTTGTTTCATATTATGGCTAATAAACTACCAGCTTATATCGATGCGTGTCTGTTATATATATAATATATTTTCCAATTTGTATTTTCTGCTTGTTTCATATCAAAAAATATATCGTGGCTAAGTCTGTGTTTAATGAAATGTCAAATCCAAATGAACATAAATTTTACTTATTAAAGGCAACTAAAAATAAACACATAAAAAACTAGAGACAAATCACGTGAATATTTTAAGTCAGATGAGTATTATATAACAGATTTGTCTTCAAGAGAACTGGTTCATGATAAATCATCAAGTCATTGAGGCATAAGAAAATTAAAGTCTTTTCAATATTGTGAAATATAATTGTTAAGTGTAAAAAATTGAAATTTAAAAATAAACAGCTGACATATATACCTTTGGTTCAATGATAGATTTGAGCAGACAGAAGTAAAAGCAATTTGTGCTCAGGTCTATATACTTATACGTGGAAAAGTGTACACAGGCGGCAAAAAAATAATAACTAAAATATGATAAAGAGAATTAATACTTCTAAATCGTTCGTTATTTCTAAATACTACTTCTGTGCTTACGCGTCCCGCCACGGTTAACTGGCTCCCCGACCCCGACGGTGCCGACCGTT
>JAULCC010608573.1:0-10388 GCA_032358795.1 Nuttallia obscurata
ATCCAGCCATTACATGCCTTTATCACATGTGTGGCCAGTGTACATCAAGACAGGACATGCCTTTATCACATGTGTTGCCAGTGTAGACTCAGTCAGGACATGCCTTTATTACATGTGTTGCCAGTGTACATCCAGACAGGACATGCTGTTATCACATGTTTGTGACTAATGTATATCCAGCCAGGGAATGCCTTTATAACATCAATGACTAGTGTAGATCAAGTCAGGACATGTCCTTATCACATATGTGATAAGTGTAGATCCAGCAAGGACATGCCATTATCACATGTGTGGCCAGTGTACATCAAGCAAGGACATGCCATTATCACATGTGTGATAAGTGTAGATCAAGCAAAGGACATGCCATTATCACAAGTGTGATAAGTGTAGATCCAGCAAGGACATGCCATTATCACAAGTGTGATAAGTGTAGATCCAGCAAGGACATGCTATTATCATATGTGTGATAAGTGTAGATCCAGCCAGTACATACCTTTATCATATGTGTGATAGGTGTAGATCCAGCCAGGAAATGCCTCTACCAAATTTGTGATAAGTGTAGATCCAGCCAGACGTGCTGTATCACATTAGTGTGGTAAAAGTGTAGATCCAGCCAGTACATGCCTTTATCACAAGTGCGATAAGTGTAGATCAAGCCAGGACATGTCTCTGTCAAATGTGTCATATGTATTGATCCAGCCATTATAACATGTGTGATAAGTGTAGATCCAGCCAGGACATGCCATTATCACGTGTGATAAGTGTAGATCCAGCCAGGACGTGCCATTATCACAAGTGTGATAAGTGTAGATCCAGCCAGGACATGTTTTTCTCACATATGTAACCTGTATATTTCAGGACCAGAATAGGTCTTTATCATATGTGTGATCAAAGTAGATCCAGACCAGCTTGCACATCCATGACTTCTGATCAGGATCTACACTGTTCACTTACTTGATAGATATAAGCAAATAACCTTAATAATCTTAAAGAAGATGTGTGATAACGAACAGTCCATGTGTGATAAGATTTAACCATGTGATTGTAGGCACATGGATGACAATGCTTTATCACCATACAGATCACACATATACAATGTTTTCAGACTGAAATGCAATATTTCCAATTTATTCATAAAGTTATCGTAATATAAGTTTACAATTTAAGCAGCTTTTTTTAAGAACTTAACACCTAGTCCAATACTAGAAACACAAATAAGTCATCAAAATAGCAACCAACTAAATAGAAACTGTCATATTACACCAGTAGACTAAATAACAGAGCTCACAGCAGTAGACTAAACAACAGAGGTCTGTGTTAACATCAGGGTATATATTCTTTCATAGCAATTATCCACAGACTGTTTCAATTAAAATGACACAGTAAAAATATCAGGCTCCATCAACAGTTTATAAACAATCAGCTCTAAACCCCTTAAAAAATTCACTTCATTTGCAGAACATTTACACAAATATAAAATAATATCTTCTGAAGAAATGAAAAGGGTTTTAAAAATTGTGACATTTAATATTTTTGAAAACGTCTGTCTTATGCTACTGTGATGTCTGTAGACAGACACTGAAAGATTGCATGGCAATGTTTGTTTGTTTGTCTTATTTAGATTTAACGTCGCTTTAACAGTATTTCAGTCATATTGCGACGTCCAGCTCATTACAGGTGTAGGAAGACCCCGGGGGACCCCTGTGCACTATTTCAGACACAGAATGCAACGGGTAGAAACACCGACCTACCACAAGCCAGCTGGAAGGCTTCCTCACTTGAAATATCCGAAGTGTGCAGACCTAGATTCGAACCACAGCGGTGAGGGACTGAGAGATTGCAAGTCAACGAATTAAACCACTCGGCCATGGAGGCCCAGCATGGTAATGTAGATATTTGTAGATATCTATGAGGAAGATCTTTGACCCCATGTCTGCAATTTTTGAAATAACATGTACCTTTCCTGTTAGATGATAATTGGTGTTCTTTCCTGACCTAGTTGATAACAAAAAGGCCAGTCTTCCCAATCTTTGGTGATGGAATAATTCAAAGTTACCAACATTGACCAATATTTCAAGGAACAAGGAACCTTTAGATTAACCCGACTCATTGAGCAAGGAAAAATCTAACCTATCTCTATTCAGCAACTTGGGAAACAAAATGTCAATTCAAATTCAGCTCTGTTTCTATTGAACCCCATCTCAACCTGAAGGTGTAATGGTAAATTTTCATAATGGGTCTTTTTCTAACCATGTATAGAAACAAGATCTATAGATTGCTCAACTGACATTCACATCATGTAACTATCTAGATTTATGATGCAGGTCCACTTTCAGAGTAAGTAGTTTTTTTTAGCCATATATGTAAAACATGATAGGGCCAACCACACTGTTAGCTCAAGTGATAGAGTGTCTGCTTCCAGAGTGGGAGGCCACAGGTTCAATCTCCGGCCAGGTCAAACCAAAGACATTATAACTGGTGGTATCTAACCCTTTCAGTTCTGGACCCAAATAGTGATCACCTTTGCAAACATTTTGGATCTAGATCAGCCATCGCAAAATGCGAAGTCTGAACTGTCCAAATTGTTTGCCACTCAGATTATAACTTTTGAAAATATACACAGAAAAGACAAAGGTAAGAGTTTTGGCAGATGAAGACTTTTTCAGCAGACAACCATTCAGCGCTGAAAGGCTTAACTCCTTGACACTCAGGATTTAGGGTAAACATTATGACTGGTTTGTTGTTGTCAGAATAAAGTGACTATGTGTATCAGTGCTATATACTCCATGGCACATAAAAGAACCAAAGACCTCTAAAGAAGGGTTCTCTGTATCCGCTTCCCTCCCTCTGGGACGTCCATAATCCCTAGTTGACATATAAGAACCATAGACCTCTAAAGAAGAGTACCCGCTTCCCTCTCTCTGGGACGTTCATAAGCACTAGTTGGCAGAAAGTGATGCAAATGAAATAAACAAACAAACAAACAAGATCCATTTGATGGGAGTATGTTGCAATAATCACCTGACATTCCCAACATTTCATAATTATTTAGATCTTTGCAACTACAGACCCCTATCATATAATAAGGACCTTTTCATAATGAGCCATTTTCTAACCATATATAGAAGCAAGAAATGCTTGATGGCCATATATTGCTCAACTGATAATCAATATATTTAACTATCTAAATATAACTGTATAATAAGGTTAAATATCATATATGACAAATTTCATTCAGAGCTTTTTTGTAACATTCAAAAAACCAGGAAGACCAATAAAATTACTCTAGATTGTTCCCAACTTGAACACCTGTTACTATTTAGAAGTTTCATTTTAAAGTTATCAGCACACACAAAAGTGAATCTTCATGTGCAGCTGAGCAAAAAAATCAAAAAGATCTCAGGTACCCTGCAGCAAAGGAAATCTCAAATAACAAGGATGCAGTGGTCTGTTGATCTGCTATTTAGAATAATCACTTTCATTTCAATTCTTTGTACAATTCTTCCCCTAGATTAAAACAAAACCCCAAACCTAATTGAATTTCCAACCTTAAGGTCAGAATACTTTCTAGTTTGGCAAAATATGTATGCTTTATAAATACCCACAGATTGAAGATGCAAATGTCTTGAGCATTTATTTCTGGAACAAAATTCTCCAAGGGCAATTTTGAAACAAAAGGACCATACCTTAAGACCCACAGCTAAACCTAGGTGGCAATTACCTTTTTTTAAAACTGAAATCAGTCCAATTCAGCGGATTAGATCTGATGTTAAATCGGAAAACCCCATTACAGAATAATTAAAGTTTATCGCAGGAACGGACCATTGACGTCATTTTGAAGTAAAAACCTTGCAGCTGTGCAGGTTTTGCAGAAATGGAAAGTCAGATGTCAGTCTCGCAAGGAAATCAAAGAAAATGCAGCACATGTTTAAATTTGTTCTGGTTTATTATGCCCTGGTTTCTGAGCACAGGATTCCCAAGCTAAGACAGCTAGAACATTATGTTTTTTAGTGAATAAACACATCATAATTACATTACTGGCAATGTTTTCTTTGATCAACTGACATCAGTCATGCATTCTAAGGATCAGGTGGGTTTTTTCTGGTAAATAACGATATTCCATCTTCTCAAATTTATGTTTTTATCTACTGCATATATGCAAACAAAAAAATCAGGCAAATGCCAATGAACTATTATGTACAGATAGGTACAGTTACAGATGTATTTAAAGGGTGCATGCAGTGGTCAGAGCTCCGGACAGGATGCCTATCACAGAAATTCATCAAGTCTATTTTCCACCCTAACTGCTGTGGGTTCGAATCCCATTCTGGGCACTTTTGATTTTTCAAGTGAGGAAGCCTTCAAGCTGGCATGAGGTAGGTCAGTGGTTCTACCCGGGTGTACTCTGTGCCTGAAATAGTGTAAAGAGGTCCCTTGGGGTCTTCCTCCACCTGTAATGAGCTGGAAGTCGCAATATGACTGAAATACTATAAAAGCGACGTTAATTTCCAAATAAACAAACAAACAAAATCTATTTTCCATATTTCTTCACCAAACCTTATCTTGTGGGTACTCAAAAGAATCACCTGGAGGAGGCAATTCTTACAAGTACCCACAAGATAAGGTTTGGTAGAGAAACATTGAAAATAGTAACCAGGTTTCACAAAAAACTCGCCTTATCTGGAGCCCTCTGTATGCTATGGAGGATATGGTGTCTGTCTTGCACTCTTGAGATTGCATGTTTGAGACCAAAAGGGGCTCTTTATACTGACCTTGCTTAGACACCAATTACTAGTTCTACCAAGGAGGCTTTCAACATAGGTAATATAAGTATAACTTAAAACGTGTTTCTGCATTTTCATATTTCACACTGTTTACCAAAGTTTCTGAATTAACTCACCTTAAGCTTGTAGTAACCATTAAAATATCACCTATTCTTCTATGAACTCTGTGCACAAAATAATTGTTTCTGACACTATATTTACCCTTTATCAATTCCCATACATATCTATTTAACAGCAGAAGAACACGTTCTTTATTGTAAATCAAACTTGGCAGAGATAAGCACTATCTCAGCAATCTGGGAATTGAGGTTTAGAAATTTTCAAATCATGTTCCAACGAAGCCAAATTTCAGTCAGAGGTGTCAAAGTAACAATTTACTTCTGATTTTTTTTGGTTCCAGGTGGCATCTGCAGGTGGATTTATTTTATAGTGAATGAGTGATTACAAATCAAGCCACAGAATTGTAATTTCTGTCAATCATTCTCAGTGATGGGGATGAATGTGCTAGTGGGTGGAGGTGTGACTATGGGAAGATGACAGAAAAATAATCTACAGAAAGCACAAGAAACTGGGCAACAGCTAGATCTATATATACCTTAACTTTCCCTCTTCAGTATTAAGTATGCTGGTCACTTTAAAAAGTGGCTAGAATCAACAGCTTTCACTACAGCTGTATCATGGATGTCCTTGTCAAACAAACATCTAAAATAAGCCAAAATGTAAGTCTTTATAATGGATATTGGTGGCCATTTTTTTTCGACATATCATTATTCTTTGAACAATTTTTTGGTAGAGGTCCACCCAAGGATCATTTCTGTGAAATTATGTTGAAATCGTACCAACAGTTTTTGAGAAGATTGTTCATGTTTTTTCACTTCCGTTGCCATGGCAACCAGAGTTCTTCATGGAATGGAATTCTTTGAACAATTTTGAAAGGGGACCATACGAGGAATATCCCAGCCAAGTTTCATCAACTTCTATTCCGTGATTTCAGAGATGTTGTTTAAACAAATTGTGGACATACGACATATGACGGACATTTGATGAGCCCATCCATCACAATACCTCCTCTGAGCCTTTGGCTCAGGTGAAAAGCTGTACTGAATGCTCAAATTCAACAAATTTGGTCACAGCGAAGATCTTTATATTTAGTTTTGATAATGCTATGAGTTTTAGAGAGGGAGAGGGGATCTTTATGGGTAGAGAAAGGCAGGCAAGCATACATCCCTCAACTCCAAAATTTATGATAGTTTGATCTGCCTTAAACATAGAGTAAAGAGAATGGAGCTTAAGAGATGACAGAAGATCGAAGAAATGATATTAAACAAAATAATGAGAACAAGATCAAGCCACCATTTCAGTTACCGAAACTCCAAATGGCAATTTCTTAACAAATGTTTACACAGTCAATAACCGGTAATAAAACACAGAAATGATGCTGCATCCAAGGACATTAAAGCTATACAAATATTCAATCCTGTAACATGATTTGCTGGCAGATATATTATAACTGACAATGCTTGGAGTTTAATACACTCCATTAGATTTCTGCATGATGGGTAAGAAGCATGCTTCTGCATAAAACAAAATCATTATTTGTAGCAAAATAATTTCAGGGACCTACAACATGCTATATCCCACTTCTGACACCAAAAAAATTGGGTTTTCTACATAATCCCTTAAGGAGTTGTAAATTTTCAGATGAACTCTCCTGTTTGTTACTTGAAGTGAATTTCCATCTAAGAAACAATTTCTGTGTCAATTAAAAAATATAGATACTGATAAAAAAAATTCCTATGGGACTGGCATCTCATTGTACAGATATTCCACATAGTTATAAATCCATGCTACCTGCTCTAAGCATTAAACAAGAGAACCATGATGGTCCTGTAATTGCTCACCTGAGTATCTCAATATAAGGAAACTGGCTCCACCTCATGGTGGCCATGTTTTTAACTGATCCAAATGATTTGAACAAATTTTGTAGAGGGTCACTAAAGGAACACTTAAACCAAATAATTTTCAAATCTGGCCCCTAGTTTTTGAGCAGAAGGTCTTTAAAGTTTTTCCTGTCTGTTGCCATGGTAACCAGAGTTCTATATTGATTCATATTCTTAGAAAAATTTTTGTACTGGTCCACCAAAGGATCATTTCTGTGAAATTAGACCAGTCTTTGTGAAGAAGATTTTCAAAGTTTCCTATAAAGCTATATAAAGAAAACTGGCCCCGTCCCTGGCAGCCATGTTTTCTGACATATCATTATTCTTTGAACAATTTTTGTAGAGGTCGACCCAAGTATTATTTCTGTGAAATGATGTTGAAAATGGACTAGCAGTTTTTGAGAAGAAGATTGTTAAAGTTTATCATTTCGGTTGCCATGGCAACCAGAGTTCTTCATGGAATGGAATTCTTTGAACAGTTTTGAAAGGGGACCATCCAAGGAATATCCTAGCCAAGTTTCATCAACTTCCATAGAGTGGTTTCAGAGGAGATGTTGTTTGAACAAATTGTGGACATATGACGTACAACATACACCATACGACATACGACATAAGATGGATGCCAGACTGTCCATCCATCACAATACCTCCCCTGAGCCTTTGGCTCAGGTGAGCTAAAAAGCTATGGTTAATTCAAAAACAATTTGAGAGGAATTCTTTTGATATCTATGTTAATATAGACAACTTCCTAAACAGTTTATCATCTAGTACTTCTTAGGTATAAGATGATTTATCTACTTAAAACATTCTTTTTGCTCTTTTCTAAGTATTAAAAGACATATAAGGATCCATCTTGTTTCAGTGGACTTAATCTATTTATAGTTTAAACTTATCTATTTTTGCTAGATTATGTTGAAAGCCTGTCTCTGCATTGTTTCTTGGGTAGAATCATGAGTGCCTGGTGTCATGAGGTCATGATAGAATGTTTTTAACAGACACAGGTTTTGAATTCAAATTCTTTTCGTTTTTTATTGTTTTTACCCTACTGCAATCTAGAAAGTCTTCAGGTAGCCATAAGATGATATATGATCAGGATCTATACTGTCTGCCACTGGCAAATTTTAAATGCCACCTGCTCCCTCCCTTAACCCTCAAAGCCTGGTAAGTGTGACCATGATAGAATATGCAAACAGCTTGGATCCAGATCATAGGTTGAAAACTCTGTGTCTATGATCTTGATCCAAGCTGTTTGACACTCGATCAATTGTTTTCTTCAAAAATTGGGCAAATCGATGAATTTCAAAATCCAGGCAGACAACAGTTTAAGAAGACAACAATATTTTCAGCAGGCTATAATGGTTATAACAAACTGCATGCACTATAATCTATAGGGAAAAGAGGTAAGAGATCAAAAAAAAATGTTAAGAGACCACAATAATTAAACTGTAAGAGATCAAAATAAAATGTATCTTAGATTTTATTGTAATAGATTACAAAAAAAAAGTCAGAGATCACAATAAAATGTAGGAGATGGCAATAAGATGTAAAAAAGATATCGATAAAAACTTGGCACTTTTCAGGGTTTAATGCTGTGAGACTAAATATTGCACAGTGTAAAATCATGGCGAAATGTAAATTAGGCTTGGTGACTGACAAGTTTCAGAAAACTGCATATTGAACATGAAGGATGACGATACCAGTGTGATCAGTGTTTAGTGATAAAACTGGTGATGGTTACGGATGTAATCAGGATCTGCAATCAAGTTATTGCTTGTAGGAGACACAACAATTACAGTTGCTTCCAGTTGATAACAGATCATAACAATTAGCAGGAAACAAAACAAAATTGGGTGGACTGTAGCAGATGCTGCCAGGAGCACTTAGACTTGTAACTTAAAGGAGAACTGTTGGTACCCATGGTAACACTTCAACTGATCACTGTTCACAAAAAAATTAAGCATTTTCCGACCATTTGCAAAGTAGCAGACAATTGACACTATGAACCTGAATATCAAATTCTGATGTTTTGATTGTCTTACTTCTATAGCTAATTCATCCTGTACGAACATGTTGCAAGGGGTGTGTCGCAACTAAATTATGTTATATAAATCTCTGAAGAAGATTTATAGTTCAACACTTAAATAAACCCCAGATTTATAGTATATATGTTTAAATACATCATGTAAAAATATTTCTGTAAAAGGATATTTCTGGAAACTATTACAGACACTTGTTGTTAACAATTGATCATCACAATTAGCTGGAAGCAGCCAGGTATGCAATTATCCTGCTAAATAGCCAACAGTAACACTTTCTTTAAAGTTAATTTGACCAGCATATTTTTAAGCAGATAGTTAATCTCATACTTAAGTGTAAAAAAACAGTAAATTAAGTAACAAAAACTAGACAAGAAAAAAACGTAGTTCAAATTGCTTTCCATCACACTTGTTGGCTCACAAGTATGCATGTATTTTTGTAACTACAGAATCCGAGGCAAGAAACAGCAGCAAATATATGGTCTACGAATATATGTGGGACTCGATTGATCCCAATGGACGTCTGTGAACGTTGTAAACAAATGTATATCTATGTCTGAACCAACTTAAACTGTTGTAGTTCTAAAGTTACAACAAATGGCACTGATATTGCAGGCATTATTATAGCAAAGGTCAAATTCATTGTGAAACAGTCCAGAGTAGAACTTTATATACATTAATTTTCTATGATGTTTTAAAAGTAGGACACTATTCAATTTATACATATGCCTCACATGCATCATTCTACATTCTTTGCAGTGTATACAGAGTTATAGACCTTTGTCTAATATGAAATGAGGCCTTTAGATGTCCTACTCTCTACCACCAGTTCTAACAGTTAACTATGCAGCATAAAATAGTATTGTACAGTGAATTTTATTGGAGGATGTAGGCTTTTGAGGAGGCATCCTAGAAAACAGCAGGGCTGGCCTTGTGGGCTGAGCTAGTTGGCTGGCTCATTGCATGACCAGTTGAACTTGAAATTGTGATTAGTCATCCTACATTGTACAAGCAATGAATGCCATAATGTCAGCAATGCAGCACTTAGATATATATTTACATGTATACCACCCATAACAGTCCAATGCTTATCAAATAATTTTTCAAACAGAGAAAATGGGTCTATATACCCATGTCTCCATTAAATCAATCTGTATATAAAAACCACACTCTGAAGCACAGGTGTTCTGAATGCCCTATTTACCGCACATCTGTTTCAATTAAGTCTGTTCATACTTATATGCCATGAAGCTGGTCTCTATATGAAAATCCCTTGAGGCTTACTTGTGGGTATTTAACCCACATGTTCAGAGCTCCAAATAAGATGCATATCACAGAAATTCATCAAGACTGCTTTCCATGTTTCTCCATCAAACCTTATCTTGTGGGTACTCTTAAGGCAATTCTTAAGAGTACTCACAAGACAAGGTTTGGTATAGAATCATGGAAAACAGTAACCAAATTTCTCAAAATACTAAACTTATCTGGAGCTGTAGTTTTAGTGGTTACCTTTGCTGTTGCAGGTGAGTCTGGGAATACTATCTATAAAGCCTAAATTTTCAATCCTAGCAAAAAAGAAATCATCTCCTTCACAAGAGTTGTTAAATTGTTCCTTACACTCATGACTC
>JAULCC010608795.1:0-10386 GCA_032358795.1 Nuttallia obscurata
TTCAGGCACAGAATGCACCCAGGTAGAACCACCGACCTACTGCAAGCCAGCTGGAAGGCTTCCTCACTTGAAAAATTCAAAGTGCCCAGACGGGGATTGAAACACACAGCTGAAAGGGGCTGAGAGATTGCAAGTCAACAGCTATAACCACCCGGCCATGGAGGCCCCCTATGATTTTAAGTACTTTAGGTTTCCAACAGAATTTGGATCACAGGTTAAAGTAACTAGGTACTCTGTGTTATTAAGCTTAAAACTGTTAATTTAGTAAATCATCTTGAATATTGAAATCTTTCAAATGTAATGATTTATACAAACCTTGATTTCATAACAAAGGCATGATGCGTATAATTATTACTTCAGTTAGATCAGATTGTTTAATACAGCCTCCAATAAATAACTAATTCAACTTAAGAACTTTTCAAGTAATAAGATTTCACTCACCAACAACAGTGTCCTCTGTTAAACTCCGACCAAAAAAAGGTACAGATGGAAAGATTCTCAAAGCCTCCTGTTTATGAAAACATCTTAATATCAGTGATTTGACACATTTCAATTTAAGTAATCTTGCCAATATAAATATAAGGTAATTTTACACATTTAATCATAAGTAACTCAACACATTTAAATATAAACCATTTGAAACATTTAAATAAAAGTAATTTGGCATATTGAAATATAAGTAATATGACACTTTTATATAAGTAATTTGACTTTATCTAAATATAAACAATCTGGCACCATTAGATATAAGAAGTTGACAATTAAGATATAGATATTTGACACATTTAAATATAAGTAATTTGCTGAATGTGAGGAGAAACTCACTGTAATACACAATTTCTAACATGTGAATAGTAGGAAAGTTTATTTTTCTTGTTAGATAAAAATGTAAGAAAATTAATCAATATACCATTGGCCAGTGGTCTTACTGACAGACAAAAAGATCTTGTGTTTTAAACAAATTAAACTTTAGCCTGCTGAAGAAATGTCGTCTGCTTAAACTGTCTTCTGCCAAGATTTTAAAATTTTTCAGAATCGCCTAATATTTGGAGAAACACTTGGCCGAGTGTCAAACAGCTTGGATCCTGATTAGACGCCGAGTTACTCGGCGTCTAATCTGGATCCAAGCTGTTTGCAAATTCTATCATATTGCCCTTAGCAGGCTAAGGGTTATTTGTAACTTGGTTGTACAAGTAAAATAAAGTGACAGACTGGGGTTAAGTCCCCAGTATACCTGTGCTATACACTGGTCACATAAAAGAACCAGAGAATTCTAAAGAATAGTTCTATGTATCCGCTTCGCTCTCTCTTGGACATCTGCTAGCCCTAGCTGGCATAAAGTGACATGAACAAACCAACAAAATTGTTTTCAGTGTAATATTGTTCCCTGTATTGACATCTGCACAGAAATTTCTGGAGAGCTTCTTCAGGTGGAGAGAGGCACATGTGGGATTAATTTTCTGCCAAGAATAATCTGAAGGCTTTGAACTGGATTTGATTCTGAGGCCACTAGACAACTGTCCCCACTATCATCAGTTATATAGCAAAGCTTTAAGTTCCAATCTCTCAGCCTCTCACCAATTTGGGTTCGAATCCCTGTCTGGCCACTTGAGACTTTTCAAGTGAGGAGGCCTTCCAGCTGGCTAGCAGTAGGTCTAGCAGTAGGTCTGTGGATATACCCAGGTGGAATCTGTGCCTGAAATTATTGTCTTTCCTCCACCTGTAAGGAGCTGGACATCTTGATATGATTGAAATACTTTTAAAGAGACGTGAAATATTTTATAAACAAACAAAAAAACACTTCCTGAATCTGAGTGATTGGTATTTAGTGATTTACACATCACATGATCTGTACTGAGTCACCATTGTTGCACTGAAAACATGAATAAATGGACACAGAGATAAGGGAAATTTTCTGATGAAGGGGCTCATTAACCACTATTTTTGTACCTTTATACAGCACTCCAGGTATCTCATTTCCTTCAGGTCATCCATGGTAGCATCCCTGTCAACTCCATCTATAGGAATAAACAATAAATAAGCATGGTACTAGTAAGTGAATTAAGTGTTTGGAATAACTGCCATGAGGAATATGTTAAAATCTCACTTAAAATGAGATTCATACATATTTTCATATTTTGCCTATTGTATCAAAGGTCCTGTTTCATTTTAAAGCTCATGTTAAACTGACTGATGACATTTACCACCCTTAATCTATAGCATTTTAAGTATCCAGCTTTTTTATTTTGTGAAACCGATACTTGAGACTCTTCATTACAGTCAGATCTGTTCTATAAAGCTTTTTCCAAAATGTTGAAAGAATAGGTTTGCAATTTTTTTTCTTATTCTTCTGTCTGATTAGCTGTCCATGTCAGATATTTCCCCTATTCCCATAATCACCTCTGCTGGCTGGCCGCTTCATATCGTACTCACTCAGGACCATCACTGTACTCCAGACAGCATGTTCATGTTTTCTTTTTCCACAGTTTTCCCCTGAGTTGTTCTACTCATGGTTCCCTGTTGCTTTCGCCAATTGCTACCCCAGGGTAGGGAGGTAGCTTCAAATAACTCATACATTTTGGGTCCAACTTGCCACTAGCCACAATGTTGGAATCTGCTCTGTTTTTTTCCAGTCATGGCAGTTTGCTTTCGGACACAAAGTGACAAACCGTGAGCTATTGATTAATCTAATGGACGCTTCAAGCTTCAGACAGATTTTTTTTTACCCCTAGTCTCACATAGGTGGGAGACACAAGACACTGAATGAAAAGTTTCCCTGAAATTTCCAGCCTAGTACAGGGATTTGAACCTCTGCCCTCTGAATTAGTAGTACTGCATGCTACCACTTGATCACCACTCCACCATAATGCAATTTGAATTTTAGCATATAACATTTATAAAAGTAGCATCAAAAAGGTTAACAGAATTCATATATATATTTTCAAAACATGATGTAGTTCTGCTGAAATCACATGAAATTACATGTGAACCTCACCAAATATTTCATCCAATTCACAGTGAACTTTGGCTTGAATCTCCTTATCACAACCAATCAAATGTAGCGCCCAGTTACTTGCCATGGCTGTTGTATCATGACCCTGGATTAGAAAGATCATTGGAGTGTTAGTCATTCAGACAAGCAATGGCTTCTTTATATGACAAGCAATGGCTACTTTATACAATACACTTCTATCACTAACTACATGGACTAGTATATCAATTACATCACAAACTCAACTCAAAGTGTTCACTGGGTTACACTTATGACATCTTTCTTAGATATGCTCATGTTAATATATTCTTGGAGGTACTGTCAAGATGAATGTATGTTGAAAGTCTCATTGATATAGTCTGCAAAATGACAAAAGTTTGATAAGTGTTAAGATGAGATAGTGAAGAACTGATGATTGTAAGGCTAAAAAGAACTCTAAATTTGATTATCTCCAAGAAGTCTACAGAAGAAAAAAAAAGTCAAATTCATATAATAGATGAAACAGTTGTTTCAAAAGAAAACAAAGTTATATTTCCTTAAGACACATTTGCCCTTATGGTAATGTCAAATGATGCACACATGTTATTCAGTTTTGGCATTTCCTTTCTTGGATATAGACTGTTGAAGAACAGGATGTTTTCTCAGATGTTTCTTTCCAAGAGGCTTATAAACATTATTATTACATCATAGAAGTTGTAAGATACTGAGACTAACATACAAACACAAAGAAAGCACACATATATTTGAGAAAAAAACAAAAACATTTATAAACAAAACAAAAAGTTTGAGAAAAGTTGCATTGAATCAACCATGACACCATGTAGTGTTAATATTTAAATCTATAGATTCAATGCTTTACCATACCAATATCGCATATGCTTCAATGTACCAAACAAGTAAATAAAAACAACAGACTAGCATATAAGAGCGGAATCTTAAGTAATTACTCAATATAACAAGAACACTGTGTTCAATAAACGCATATGCCCCTGATGGCATCCTTGACATTGTATTTGTAATCTTTACAAAGTCCAAATTAGGTCAAGGTCAAATACATTGGGTGATATATGCAGATGATTATTGGTCCAAGGTAACAACCATTTAACAATTTAAAACATTCAAGCAAACGGTGTTGATGCTAGGTGAAACGGTAAAATCTAGTTAACCAAGAAATATCCGATTTAAAACTATCTAAGTCCAAATTAGGTCAAGGTCAAATGGACGTTGGGGGTTATATGTGGAAGGGAAGGGTCCAAGGCAACAACTATTTAACAATTTAAATCATTTAAGCAAGCGGTGTTGATGCTAGAAGGAATGGTAAAATCTTGTTTACCTTGTACACACAGAAGGACGAACTGATCATTCTAATCACTATATGCCTCCCACATCTATAGATGCCGTGGGCATAAAAAGATCCAAATACTCATTTGTTTAAGACAAAATCCACAAGTACTGATGCATTAAAGCATTATCTGGCAACATGATATCTCCTAAGTTACAGTGATGTAAAAATAAAACTCAAACTCATAAAAACATGTTTTTAGCTGTATGATTATGTAACAACCCATATTTTCAATATCTGTATCATAAAAAGTATTTTAAGTGGATGAGTAATTCATTGCTCTGTATTGAATTCAAAAATTACAATTACAGTGTGACAGCTCAATTATGAATAGAATTTCATTTCAAACTTTTAAACTAAAAACAAAGTTGCCTTTCATATTCTGAAATATTCTAGCTTTATAAATTTAAATCATAATGAAAACGCTGTATTATATTTATTGTGTTATTCATTGATCAAAGTTCTAGATGGTCATATTTTCATTAATCATATATTTTCTATAGCTTAAGTTACATTTACATGTTTTCGTCACTGCATAACCTTTTCCTCCTGGAACAGTACAATTGCTCTATATCATATAAGGGTATATCTAATTATAGGATCATCTGCAATGGAACTTTAATGTATGCTAAATCAGCTAGAAGAATTGAGAATGAAAGGCTTTAAAGATAGCCAAAGAATAAAACCATACGTACAAACCATATTTTTAAGATTCGCATTCAATGATTACAAACCCAGCTACCTCAAACATAAATGTGTCCACTTCTTCTCTGATATCCATGAAGGACAACTTCTCTCCATCAGCAGTAGCACAAAGTAACATGTCGAGGAAGGCTAGTCTGGTTCTCCCCTTTGTCCCATCCTCATCTTGGGCATTGAGAAGGTCATCCATTGTTACATTTTTGTCATGAAGATTTGCAAACTCTGACTGTTTCTCTCTTATAACCTGAATGTTGTAATACACAAAAATTTAGAAATTACAACATAAAACAATTTTTTGATTACTATCAATGCAGAGGACATTTTTTTTCTTTTAAACTTGATTTCATTTTCTTCTAACCTCATATTCTGTTATGGACTTTCCCATTTTCTTCTACAGATCAGTCCTTTATTATCTTTAAGAATTTTTCTTCTTTGAAATATATGATTTGAATTACAGTTATACTGGTGTAGAAACTTAACAGAGAGCCCCAATAGGAATCAGCTATTAGAGGATCCTAAACGAGTTGTCATTTCATAGTTGTCATTTCACTTGTTCATAAAAATGTTATTAAGCTTGTAAAAGGCTTTTTTAATATCATTTTCCTAAACTCGTTTAATAAAAAGTTATACAAAAAGACAAGGAATATAGGATTCATTTTATCACATGACAGTAGAACAAGAGGTTATTAAGATTTTCTTTACTGATTTAAGCTAAAGAGATAATCCGGTTTAGTCTTTGGCATCATATTTCGTCATACATTCTACATTACAATGTCACATGTCAGTTGTCTTATACTTACCTAGGTACATATAAGAAATTATGTACTTGTTATACTTACCTGAAGATAAACAATGTCATGTTATAAAAGGTGTATATGATTTAAGAATTCAAAGCATCATGTAAATCTTTGTTGAGCCCAAAAGCTACAAGACTATGGTAATAACTTTTTGAAAGGGGATTTCCCTAAAAGCTTCACATTTTTAGTGTGTCAAAAGTATGTAAATCTGTTGTATGTATAACTAAACATAAACTCATGTGGAAGTTTTGTATAACATCCCGTTAACAATGTTGGAAAACAGCTATGGCCAATGTTATTTGTCAGCGATTTACAATGCATTTACAGTGTTTTAGTTCTGTTATTCTTCAATGGCTTTTCAGTATTGTCTGTGTCTATCCAGTTATTTTCATACAGTCTATTTGCATGTGCTGATATTCAGAATGTATTTTTGACATTCTCGTAGAACCCAATAAATTTCAAATGGCTGTTATTGTCGAATAAAAGTCTTCAAGATAAACCAAATAAAAATTCTTAAACAAATATTTTTATGACCATATTCTGAATATACCAGTTTTACGGTACATTTTATTAAGTGTACGTCAACTTTTATTCTTATCCAAAGTATTTTACAGACAGGACAGGCCCACACCTTGATTAGTCTGCTCTTTTTCCACTTTGTTTCAGGAGGAAGTCTATGATGAGGTCACTACCCGTATTTTCAGGGCAATAGGGTATAAAAGGCCCTAAGTTCAGCTCTAACTGATACCATCTCATCATACCACAGACACTCATTGATGATTCACAGCCCCAAATTTAGATCAGCTCTACAAGAAACTGCTCACTCAACAACATGCACAGCATACAAGATTTGGGATGTGTCACAGGGGCTTATCTTGTGCTGACTAACTGGATATTATTCAGGAGGATCTTTTAATCTTCCAAGTCAACAACAACAACAACAACAAAACATTTTACCTTTTCAGTAAAACCATGAAGAATTGATAAGCATTTGTCCAACTTTTTGCCTGGTCCAATAGCATTGAAAAGAGGTTTTGGCCAATAGAATACATTTCTCATCCTCAGGAAAATATATTCAGACGCTCTGCAATATGGAATATCCACTATATATGCAATACATTCTTGATTTAATCCAAGTGCCAATATGTCTCATAAATTTGGGAAATGCACTGATTTAAAATTATTTGACTCTTCAGATCAGGGTTTGGAGTGCAAATCCCATTCAGGCAGTACAAAATTACAAAATAGCATGTTGAAGGTTATTACTCAGAGAAAACTGTGGTCTTTCTCCATTATAAAAAGCTGGAAAAGTTGCTAAGACTTGAATCATGTCAGTGAGACTTAAAGCTAAAACAATCTGAAATCAAGATAGTTTACATTGTTAACACTTCCAAACTAAAGTAGTCCCATGCATGGGGTGGTGTGGTGGTCCAGTGGTAAGATGCAGGAATACTAATCCAGAGGTCCAGGGTTCAATCTCCGGTCTAGGCTGGAAATTTCTGAGATGCCTTTCAGTGTCTCCTGCCTACATGATTTAAATTTACTTTTATCATAACTTATATAAACAATCTATCCTTTTAAAAATTACTGCAATCTTTCAGATCTTATGAAGACATGGAATATTAAAAATTTTTTTAGGAACTTCCTTAGTTTTCAACTAAGGAGCTTTATGAATACTGGACCAGAAAAACAATTATTACATAAAATGGAAAAGTAGATGATGAAGTTTGAGTACAATAATTTGAGAAAAAAAAATGTTGTCTCTCATAGATATGTCTTCATTTACCTGTAAACAGCTTGAACATACTCCGAGTCCTTCTCTTCTTGAGCATTCACTGATTTACCCATAGCTGTCTCTGCAAATGTTAAATACATTTCTACAGTTAAGTTGTCTTCCCCTTAAATAGTGCTGCAATTACTTAAAAGGTCTGTATTGCTTTTGTAGGTACAATATTTCATGATATTTTTGTGTTGCCCTTTCAAAGAAAGTCGATACATAGGGATTGCTTAGTCCATCAGTCTGTCCATCTGTCACAAAAACTTAACATTGGCTATAATGTTGCCACTTAGTAATATTTCTTTTTAAAGCTTTCAAATCATATTGCTTATGACAACAGGGTTGTGATGCAGCCGAATTCAAGGTAATATTTGACAGAGTTATGTCCCTTTTTGTCCTTAGATTTGAACAAGTGTTCTAATGAACACTCATCTAATATAAACACTAATTTTGATTTATAAATCTGTCTAACAATGAAACTCACTAGAGATAATATCTCAAAGATAATAATGATTTGGACAAAACTGGACTTCTTCAAAATTTATCAATTCTCATTTTCATTTAAGCACTAGGTGATACAAATATAGCCAGCATCTCTTTAAATTACAAAAGTAATTCAATTTTAAAAAACATCTCCCAGCTAGATCAATTTAATTTTGCTGCTTTCTCTCTAAAATCATTTGAAAATATGTCACTGTGATATACAGTCTGACTCAAGTATACAATCTTCTGAAAAGGAAGATCTGAAGACAACCTATTACTGAATTATTCTTGGATGATAGGCTTTTTGGTTTAGCTTTTATATCCTAATTATATACTAGCCGATCATATAAAGCATTTCATCAGTTGGCTTTGACATCTGGTCATTGTAAGAATAGAAATTTGTGAAAGTTACTATAGGTCTCTGCTAAATATAGAAGTTGTAAACACTTTCAAAATGTTGAAAGCTACAATCTGATTGGCTGGCTAACATTATCCAGAATAAGAATGTCAATACGTAGTCCTCAGATCCTCATAGCGCAGCCTATATTGAGGAGATGTACTTTTAATCAGATTGCTATGATATACACTTACCACAAATAATGTCCAATGCACACAGGGTAATGTCATTGAAAACGTTGTATGGTTGGCCATTTGCATGCTTCATCAGTTTGTTCTGCAGTGTTCTTGACTGTTCATTGAATACCCCGAGAAAGTCATTCAGGATTTTGAAATGGAATGTGGGTGTCAGCAGCTTCCTCCTAATCTTCCACTTTTCGCCAGTGCTGGAATAATGGGAATATCTATCCTTTTAGTTTAAACTTATTTTATTTTAAATCTATTTTACACTGATGATATTAAAAGCATGTGGCTTGTAGATACACTATAGGAGTCAGTTTGACAAACATAATAAACCACAAAACATTACCTTAAAGTCATAATGGACAAACATTTTAACAGAATATAAACTCATTGTAATAGCAGCAATATTGTAATTCTATTATCAGCAAATGTTTATTTACAATAAAGTTGTTGTCACTCTTTGCAAAATATACTACATTATCCAACCAAATGAAAACTACATTTAGTGTACGTTTCAAACATATGAGTTATAAGCCACATACTTGAATAATTGAAACTGATTTATATCTTAAAATGAAAAATGTGTCATTGTTTTCAATATTAAGTGACACAATATGTCAGAAAATGAAAGTCTTCACATATAATAAAGACAACATGACTGACACATAAATGCATATAATTGCTCTAGAAAGACTACTACAAGAAAAAACCTGCTAGAAACATTATCTCAAACAATGTTAGATTTATTTCCTAGACTTGTTTCTCATTTTCACTGTTTGCTTCGTCAGTGTTGGACATGTCCATCATGTCTGGTTCCGACAAATGAAAGAAACTCAATACTGAGTTTGAGACTATATAAATATATCTGAAAACTTATAAGGTGAGTACCAACTCAGAACTTACCTCAAATAGAAACTGTGTTAGAATCTATATATATATGTAGATCTATAAAGCCAGTACCAAGTCAAAACATACATCAGATAGAAACTCCAAAATGTGTTAGAGACCATATATATGTGTAGACCTATAAAGCCAGTACCAAGTCTAAGCATACCTCATATAGAAACTCGATACTGTGTTAGAGATCATATACATCTGTAGACCTATAAAGCCAGTACCAAGTCTAATAGTGCCTTTGATAGAAACTCCATACTGTGTTAAAGACTATATACATCCGTGGACCTATAAAGCCAGTACCAAGTCTATACGTACCTCAGATAGAAACGCCATACTGTGTTAAAGACTATATACATCTGTAGACCTCTAAAGCCAGTACCAAGTCTAATCATACATCATATAGAAACTCGATACTGTGTTAGAGACCATATATATCTGTTGACCTATAAAGTCAGTACCAAGTCTAACAGACCTCAGATAGAAACTCCATACTGTGTTAGAGACCATATATATCTGTAGACCTATAAGCCAGTACCAAGTCTATACATACCTCAGATAGAAACTCCATACTGTGTTAGAGACTATATACATCTGTAGACCTATAAGCTAGTACCAAGTCTATACATACCTCAGATAGAAACTCCATACTATGTTAGAGACTATATATATCTGTAGACCTATAAAACCAGTACCAAGTCTATACATACCTCAGATAGAAACTCCATACTGTGTTAGAGACCATATATATCTGTAGACCTATAAAACCAGTACCAAGTCTATACATACCTCAGATAGAAACTCCATACTGTGTTAGAGA
>JAULCC010608906.1:0-10386 GCA_032358795.1 Nuttallia obscurata
AAGGGCACCCTCCTAAAACTAGTATCACTGATTTAGAATACTCAATTTTAATTCCAAAGACAATTATGAATATAAAGCATGTTAGCAGCAGAGTGTTAACCCTTAGCCTGCTAAGCTCGACCATGAGGCTTTGCAAACAGCTTGGATCCAGAGCATATGTTGAGTTACTCGGTGTCTGCTCCAGATCCAAGCTTTTTAACACTCTGTCAATCGTTTCTGCAAATTTTGGGTTAATCTGATGAATTTCAAATTCCAGGCTGAAGACAGTTTCAGTAGACAACAATTTTTCAGCAGATTATAAGGGTTAATGAATACCTGTATCTACTGTAATGATCAGGCCAGTAATTCACCAACTCCTTCTTAAGACTTGAAACACAAGAATAATCTCTAACCAATTGGTTTAGCTCCCAGCTTCTACTATTCTTGTGAAAACTGAGAGCCAACCTAGAGAGTTATTCATGGATTTCAAGCCTATGAACAGGTTGGTGAATTCATCAAATTGAATCTTCAAGATTATTCCGATAAAGATATGAAAACATTCCAAAATGACTACCGATATTGATAACTGAGAAATGTGTACCCATATCTACAAATATATATCTATATATAAAGGAAATAAAGTCCAAAATTCATCATTAAAAACAAAATGGTTTTTCATAATTGGCATAAGGCATATTGATTTTTATAATGCTTTGATTAGAATCAACATACAGAGCTTCATAATTTTTGTCCCTTTTTGGCCATATATTTTAGAAATGAATTTCTGGAAGTTATAATACAAGGCAGAGAGGAAAATTGGAAACAAACAACTTTAATTAAGTCTATGTACATAGTGAATAATATACCAATATGAATATATGGTACACATGTAGAAATATATATTTATAGCTATATCATTTATATATATATATAAATTCATAGCCAAGTTAACTATTTAGGTCAGATCATAGATAATTGAGGCATGCCTGTCCAAGATACAAACCTACTATAATGGAATTCACCCCAAATAACATGTTGACCAAGATAATCTATCAGCTCTGAGGCAAAACACTCCCACATACTTCAGTCATTCAAACACTGTATATAGACCTCCAAGATTAAATCAGGTCAATGGGTTCCCCAATCAATTGGTTTTTTCCCTCATTGAAACAAAACTAACTGGCAACCTAGATACTTTAAGAAGATAAAAACCTATGTATGCACATTTTACAAATGGATAACATCAATCTCAAGGTAAACAATAAACTGACCAGAAAGCATAAGCTTTTATTTCTTTTTAAGCTTGTTTTCATTCATATACAACGTATCAATGCTTTTATAATTTCTTTATACTTAAGTTTACAGAGTTTCAATTTTATCTCAAATTATTTCCAACCAATTGATTTTTAAATCTCATTGAATTTGAAGTGTTTCCTTCAAAAACATCATAAAGATGTTTTGATAAACTTTTCATCATTTTATATGGAAAAACATTAATGCTTAATACAATAAAATACAGGAGGATAACTTTAGAATAAAAGAAAAGTGGGGTTTTGGTATATCAGTGATCCATAAAAGCTACCTATAAACTTAAAATCAAATGAAGTATTACCAACAATTTGATACTGACAGCCGGGTTCTCACATTACTATATCCAACAGCACCCAAACACATTTTTGGCCTGGGAACCCTGCATTTGACAGAATTTCTTATTCTGGTTTGTTGAAAAAAACGCTATTGACCTTTTCCATTTTGATGTCCTAGTAATTCATTCAACATACAGAAAACAAGTACCTTTGCCAAATGCAACCATAGCTTAACGCATATGAAACTCTTGTCACAGGCCTTCTGGACCCATGACTTGTGTATGTATCTCATTATCAGAATGTCCTCTAAAGGCACTAAAGAAAAGAACAAGCAGCCAATTGTAACCACAGCATATTGACCTTCACATATGAAGCTCTTCTTGCAGGCCCTCTTGACCCTAGACATGTCTGTATCTCCTTTACCCCTGACCCATGGAAATATACAATCACCAGGCTCGGTGTTCACAAAACAAACTTTTCAAAATCAGGCTCAGGATCAAATCATAATTTTTATTATCTTAAACAGTATTGCTATATGACTTAAGTAGTTGATACAAGCAATCCAGATTGTTGAAGAAAAAAAATGATTTGATCTTAACTCTTTCAGTGCAGCCCAAATAGTGATTACCTTTGCAAACATTTTGGATCTAGATCAGCCGCCACAAAACCCAGTGTCTGCACTGAAATCCAAATTGTTTGCCACTCAGATTATAACTTTTGAAAAATTACACAGAAAAGTCAAATTTTAGAGTTTTGGCAGACAAAAACTGTTTTCAGCAGACAATTCAGCACTGAAAGGGTTAAAATAATGTTTCATATTTTTGTAAAGAGAAAAATATTTATCTGATCCTTATAAAATCAGGATAAACTTTGGGATCAATTTCAAAATCAGGATCAACCCTTCTTATGCATTTTTTAAGTAAAAACTTTTTTGTATATAATAGACAATCATTTTTATGTGACTTTCTACAACAGAGTTAAATTATCTTAAATATCAAACTTAGCATATTGGAGGTGTTAATTTTTTTTATTTGATCCTGATTGTAATCCTGATTTTGAAAAGTTTAGTGAACATGGGGCCAGAAGCTTAATCAAGATACGAACAAGTAATAACACACTGTAATCATTTATATATAGTGGTTACAACAAATCACAAGTTGAAGACCCTCAGGATCTTGAATCTATAATAAGAAGATACTATTTACTTTCCTTTAACGGTATACTTGAACATGTTATAAACTCAGATGAGTCTTCCTTTTCCTTACTCCATGAACTATCTTAATTCTCTAAACTAATTATGAAATTTAACAGGTTGTTGGGGAAAGTAATTTCCATTGGGAATTTGGAATGGGGCAAACAATTAGTTCAATATCATAGGGTAGAAAATTTACTGCAATAATAGATACTGCTTCAAACAAAATTTATAGCCACAATTTGTCTAAGGATGCATTAAACTGCTTTTGCTTTCAAGACTTCTTTAGTCATCTAAACATCATATCACTATCCATCTAAAACTAATACAGCAGCAGCTCGTAAAAACGTTAGCTTGTTCATAGAAAAGATCAGTGGCAAATTAAAAAATAATTTATTTAGAAAAAAAATACATGGACAAAGTGTCTAAAACTTCATGTTATAACTAATAAAACTATTCAGTAAGTCTACCGTGTTCAAAATTCTAAAAGCATGGCTATTAATATGGTGTTTTAGTTCTGTTTGTGTCCAACACCAAATCACTAGTTTAATCCTTAACCCAATCATGCATATCAGCCACCATCTGTAACATTAAATATCCAGTTATTTACTATTTGACCAAACACTCTCTCCCATTATTCAATGACTAATGCTAAATTGTTAATCATCCATGTTTTGTGTGTTGACTTGTATTTATATTATACATACATTGTCACAATCAACTTAGTGACATTGTCTTACTTGTTTGTCTTTTTAACATTCTTAGACCTTTTGTCCAAACATATATAAGTGCATAAAATAAAGCCTGCACTTAGAAAAATTAAATGTTAAACCCTATACTTAATTTAAAATCCCTGCCAAGAGTACTTCAACTCTATTCATTGACTTTTCACCACAAAACTAACAGGTCTCAGATTTATAACCATAATATGCTCATCAAATTTAAAGCATTTTAGGCAAAAAATCCCCTCTTGATTCTCTGCAGGCTTTAACACTGAAGGGTCAATATATTTAACATTAAGACACTATTATTTCTACTATGCTGTGTCCACTATAAAGTCTACAATACATTTGATTCAATACCATCAAGTACTGGGTACTTCTCCAAATGTTAACTAGTGCTCTAGCATATATAAAGTGTTTGACTAAATATACAGGAGATCTAGGTAAAACATGCATCATGAGAACAAACTTTTTTGAAATTGCATTATTCTGACTCTATTTCTTCAAAAGTCAGAGTATTCATAATAAAATTTCAAAAAATGCCCAGCCGTGTTCCCAAAGCACAGGAGAGAAAAAACCAAACTGACCTCTCATCCACACCGCTGGCATTCTCATCAAAAGAAGTATTCAATGATGCTACAGTCTGTGATCTGTGGAAATATATTTCCAAATTTGATCAATCTCTAAAGTTATAATGATGACCTTGCTCAAAACAGGCCTGAGGATGTCAGTAACTGTGGATCTAAAGAGGTGCTTAGTAAAAAATGTCGTCCTACACCACTATGTCAGAAAATCAAAATAATCTACTCTCTGTCAAATATGACCTTGACCTACAGATTTTAGGCGAATCACGACCCTGTTGTCATAAACAATACAATTTGAAAATTTAAGTTCTACATAAATGGCATAGTTATAGCCAAGGTAAAGTTTCAGTGGCAGACGGACAGACGGGAATGGACAGGTGGACAAAGAGATCCCTTTGCATTGCTCTTTCTCAGAAAGGGTGACACAAAAAGTAAAAGTCGAACCCTAATGATCATGGATAGCCAAAGTGATCTTATTCGATCACAATTGCAAAAATAATTATTTGGTGAAGAATAAATCAACTTTTTACTGTACAAGAGAACATGTTTTCTAGTAACAAAGTTAAGCAGAAGTAAAACAAAAAAATGTCACTTGTTACTCCATCTTATCAATCCTAATGCTTGATTTTTTTAAAATGACAATAGTGTTACTTTAGACCAAAACAATAATGTTTCTAGAAACCTTTTCAAACAACTGGAGTGGTAGGTAAGGGTTTATTTTTCTTTCTTTTTCTTTAGTTTGAAAAAGGTTCATTTTTCATAATGTGCACACATTGTCATTCCTGAAATATATCATTTAAAAAACAACAGACACAGGATCATCATGGTCCTGTTATGGTCCTATTATTGCTCACCTGAAATTCCCATATACAGAATATGAAACCCTGTACAGGGTCATCATTTGAACAATCTTGATAAATGATCTATAATGGCTTTATAAACTTGATATTACACATAAAACATCTAAAATCAAGCTAAAGCACAATTTCAGAAACTTTTTCCTTTTGGTTGTCATGGCAACCAGAGTTCTGCATTAAAGAAATTTTCTTAGAATTCTTAAAGAACTAACCAAAGAACTAACCTGTGATTTTTTTTATGAACCAATATTGCTTGAATGAATTGATAAAGGGTCACCCCAGAAATGTTTTGGTGAAATTATTTGAAATTGGACCAGCAGTTTCTGGAGGTCATTTTCAATTTTTACCTTTTGGTTGACATGGTAATCGAAATTCTGCATGAAACCAGATGTTTTTATAGAAACTTAAAGAGGACCAACCAAGGAACATTCCTGTGAAATTTGGTTGAAAGTGATTTAGGACATGATATTTGAAGGAAAATGCTGTCAATAGACACCCTCTCCCTAACCCACCCCCTATCACAATAGCTCACCTATGATCACTGATGCTCAGGTGAGCTAATAAACATGTTACATATCAAATAGTCAAAGACAAGGTCAGTTAGTCAATGACACAGAGATCATAATGATACAACTTTACAGAGTTATGTGGAATACATGTGATTTTCATGAGGAAGATCTTGCCAAACATTTTGCTTCTACAGAGTTGTTTGCTCCACAATGTCTAGAATAACATATATTTGCAATCTTTTCCATGAAAATTGAATCCTTTAATTCTCTTCTATGATCTCCAAGTCTAAGATTAGCCAATGGTTAATGCTACAATCTGTCATATTATCATGCTAAAAACAGTTGATCTTTGCCAAAAGAACATTTCCTGTTGATAGGTAAAAACATACAGCCGGTCAGCTTAATCTATAGCACAACAGATTTTTAGCCATTAAAGCTGGATACTAAATTCCATAGATATTAAGTGTCATCTGAACAGACTGGATACAAATATAATTACTTAAATAATACATCTAGAAAGGTATATGTCAGTCCACAGCTTGTTCACTAGTACTAAAAGTACAAAATGCACTATTATTGAGAATAGTGAGTACAAATTAAGCACTTTTAGTTAGTGACTCACTGAGTTTCCCAGGCCAACTCATATTGCTGATGTTTTTGAGAGTCACATAAAAACTTCTGTGAGATTTAGGCAAATTCACCGTTCAGGAATGACAATGCCATCCAGTTTATAGATTAAACGAATAAGTTGTCTTGTATAAATCTATTATACTAATGCTGTTTAGAACTGAATATAAAAAAAACATAACTTACCCCTGGTCTTCTTCTTGTGGCGTTTGTAGCTCTCCAAGTCCAACAGCAGCAACTAAGGCTGGTGACAAGGCGTTCTGGTTCTGTATCTCATTTAGGTCTTTGTCAAGGGCTCCTGTCAAGTTATCTTTTGTTGGCGAAAGAATGCTCTGACCTGGGACAATGTCAATTTGACTGGGTCTCTCTCCAAGAGATTTTGCAACATCTAAACTTTGCTTCAACGCATTAGTATCTTCAGTTTGAACAGCTTCACTTTTACCACTATGCAAATCACCTGGGTTTGCAATTTGCTGACCTAAATGTACAAAGGTCTGGTATGTATTTGAGGTTTGGTCTTGGTTTGGTACAGTCATCTGGTGTACCGACGTGGTTGTACCACTGGGAACTTGTGATGAAGCTTGTACATTTTGAGGATACATTGAAGAAACTGGTATATGTTGTGCTGAATGACCAGAGCTAAAGTGGGGCACATACACATTTGATGGCTGACCATTGTTTATATTAGTACTGTCATTTTGAGTATGTGTACCTACTATCTGAGAGGCGGGTTTACCAGAATGCACATCCCCTTTCATGGGTTGACCAGATGCAGGCTGAACATTGTCCACTGAGGCTATAGTATTAATACTTTGGTGTGATTGTGATTGATTTAATGTTTGGCACAGTAGATGGTTGGTTCCTTGACCTTGAGAGGAATCTGTGTAATAGCCTAATGACGATATTTGACTTTGGGTATTACTGCTCATGTTAGGCTGAGTAACAGCAGTATTCGATTCTGGATGAATTGGCTGGAAAGAGTCTTGATTACCAGTACTTTGACTTTCTGGTAATTGTGTTGCAACGTAATACACAGTGCCTGTAGCACCTGCTAACAATGGGTTTTTGGCAGGATCATCAACCCCATGGATGTAATGTATCGAACTACCAGCACTTGAACTACCAGAATTAGCTTCATCATATACTTTAGTGTCACTCTTCTCTGAACTTACAGGTGGTTGGGGATCAAGGTAATCTAGACATATCCATCTTCCTCTATGAAATGGTTCTTTAGTTTCAATTTTAACAACTCTAAATCTAGAATGCATGTCTGTTCCCGACTTCTCCTTTCCATCACCAACAGGGCGCATAGATTGATTTGACAATGGAATGTCTTCTACAGCTGAAGGAGTTTCTTGACCATAATCAGTGGCACGTGATGTGTCTAATATTTCGGAACTATAATCCTCAGTCATCTCTGTATGACTTTCATCCAGATCATCCATACTGTCACCATCGTTCGTGTCATTCAGTTTTACACTAGTGATCTTAAACGTACCTTTCTTTTTAGGAACTACCTCAATACCTGGTCTGATATTGTTAGCCATATGCTTCTGCTCTACTTCCTCTCTAGACATATTCTCCTTTATTTCGTGATTTTCGGATGTAACTGCCATTTTTACCATCGAAGGTCTACTCTCTGCCATTTTTGACATGTACACAAATAATCAAAGAAACCTAATTTTCTTCACATGTGACGCACTTAGTATGCGAAACAGGATTGGAATTAATTCTTCCATAATTAAGGAATAACTACATGGGACTGTTATTATTCAAATTGATACTGTTTAGGAAAAATTCAAATTTCTGTCAAAAATACCCGTCTTATTTCCTATCGTGAGGAGTAATGGCGGACATTAATCGCAAAGAATTGTGGGTAAAATTTGACGTCATTCGCCAGACATGAGCAAGTTCGACAGTTGTAGATGTTGAATTGATATTACTCAAGTATAACTAATATTTCAAATTGCTTCTGGATCAGCTGGATTTGCCTGAAAATTAAAAAGTTATCAGATTTCAATTTTTATTTATCAAAACAAACATATTCAGTAATTGTATTAGTGATGCACTCTCAAGCAGTGTTCCGTTTAACAAAATTGGTGAAATTATGAAAAACAGAAACCATATTAACCGATCAGTAATTCAGACAGTGACGCGGATTTTGTCCGACTCATATGCATAATAATCCTATTAGTCATAAAATCAATTTATGAATTTCTTTTATCTGTACCTGGTTATAAATAACATACCAAAATAAAATTGTATTTTCTTCGCACTAGAAATTTAGTGTCGTCACAAATTTACGACCAATTACATCAGTCGAACACGACTACTTCTTTGACATAACCTTTGACCTTAGTCATAACTGCAGGCGATAGAAACTCGGTCAATACTGATCCTGGGTAATACGCGCAGATTGTATATAAAGTTGATGCATTGCATCAAGTCGGCGCAAGAATATTGTAGCAAGAAAAAAGTCGAATTCTGCTTCCATTTTTTTCAAACACAGGTTTTCTGGTTCGACGCACGGATGTGTTGATGTCCAGTGCCTTCAGCTGGAAACTCTGAAAAAGGCTGATTTCATCGGAATAGAACCAACGCATGCGCGGATACAGAGGGGAGGAGGAGGGGTGCGATGTCCGGGAGTCCGGAAAATCCTAAAAATGAAAAATAAGAAAGAAAAGGCAATGTCATGTAGATATCTAATTGCTTGGATTCGGTCGCAATCTTCCACCCTGAGCTTATCTTTATAATTCAAATAAGATTATTCATTATATTCAATACTTCAACCTAAAGTGTTATAGATCTAACCCACTTTGTAGAAACTATCAGGATATGCAACGCTACTAGATCTTAATCAAAGTCCTGAAGGTACTGAGATTGTTTGGTACATGATTAAACTAGATATATATGTTGCCGGTATAATAGTGGTTGGCACATGTGAATATGAGCACATTTGCGCTTAAAACTAAATCAGCTGAAAATTATTTCTGAGAACAGGTGTTATTCTTTCTCAAATCTATTTCCCAACACAGAAATACTGTCCAGATAAAAAACAACAACAAAAAAACAAACAAACTGTGGTGAGTCTGAGTTTGACCACAGAAATTGTGACTAAACATTTTGGAAACATGTTTTTGTTTACAGAAATAAACCTAATACTCTTCAGTTCCTCTCATTGAGCTTTACCATTGTTTAATAAAATTCCATCCAATTAGTAACAATGCATTTCATTAAGCATTCAGATGTCAATGACAATGCCATACAATTTTTAAATAAAAAATGTCATGAAATTATTTTGTTTTGTTTGTTTTGGAATTGAATGTCGCTTTAACAGTATTTCAGTCATAATGCGAGGTCCAGATCATTACAGATGGAGGAAGACCCTGGGGGCTACTGTACACTATTTCAGGCAGAGTGCACCTGGGTAGAACCACCGACCTACCGCAAGCCAAAGAAAAATCCGAAGTTCCCAGTCCTGGATTCGAACAAACAGTGGTGAGGGGCTGAGGGATCGCAAGTCAACAAATTTAACCACCCGGCCACAGAGGCCCCTTCACATGAAATTATCTGTCAGTAAATCATGACTATGATCACAGGTGCACAGGTTCATATGATAACAATAGTATACCAAGTTTTAAAAATATTCATTAAAATGAGTTTTTGAAACAAATGCCCACCTAATTGGATAGTTACAGTGCTGAATGACCTTGAACTTTGATTTAATATCCTCATATCAAATTGGGGTCATCTACTTGTCCTCATGGACCTCCCTACCAAAAATGAGGACTTAAAGTTCAATGATAGATGAGTTATTGATCAGAAACAATTTGGATAATAACAAGACTGAATGACCTAGATGTTTGACCTACTAAAGGTCATGAACGTCCCTACCAAATATAAGGACTGCAATTTCAATGTTGGGTGAGTTATTGATCAGAAACCATTTGAATAAATACATATGTTAATGACCTTGACCTTTGACCTCAAATAAATAGGTGTTATGAACCTCTCTGTCAAATATGAGGTCTGTATTTAATCCACTGATGAGTTATTAATCTTAAACCAATGACCTTTAATCTGCTGATCTCAAAGAAATAGGGGTCATCCTTTCATCATCATAAACCTCCTTTTTAGCTTTGAAGACTGTTGGTTTAATGATGGACGAGTTATTGATCGAAAACCATTTGGACAATAACAGAACTGAATGACCCTGATCTTTGATCTACTGACCTAATAAAATAGGGGTCATGGGCCTACCTACCAAATATGACGAGTGAATGTATATCAATAGATGAGTGAATGATAGGAAACCATTGGAAGAAGTATA